>JARJDV010002261.1:0-95868 GCA_030264675.1 Anaulacaspis nigra
CTCTGCTTATAAAGTAATGCCATTGGTTTGACTGAAAAACTGAATATTTGTGACGAACCAATACGCTATGATTTTGAAAATCATAGAGCGTCATAAATGTTCGGTCGCATGCTGAGTCCTGGGTTGTTTACAAGCACGTAAGAGACGATTTATTGCTACCCAAAAAGCATTGGCTGCGGATTTTTCCATTCACCCTATGTGACTGCTTATATCAATTGTGCTCAAACACTCGGCAAGCAACGTAATCATCAAGCTAACTTTTATTACAGCTACTATTTTATTGCATTGGATATTCGAATGAAATGCAGGATAATAAAATGCTCGTTTTTGTTTCCAGCTATGAAAAATTAGATTGAATTTTCCGAAAATTATTTAGGTGGTTTGAGGGTTTTATGAACAAAATAATGAAATATTTAAAACAAATAAAACAAATATTTTTTACGAGTTGTGGTCATAAATGATGTTAAGGATATTCAATTTCAGTTTTTCTGTTCATATTTCATTCGTGTTTTTCATTTTTGATGGATTTTGGTCGTGTTTTTATGGTTTTGGAATTTTATTATTTACATTGTTTGGTTTATGTGCATTGTAAAAACTAAACATTGATTCCCTGTTCTACCATTAAGCAAAAAAATGTTACTGAAAATGTGTGAGCTTTTACGAATCATTTGGAGATTACATTTTAATTTAATGAGTAATTTGAATATTTAAACTCTTTGTTAATTTCATTCACATGAAGAAAATTGACGTTAGCGGATATAAATGAGATGATAACATTTAACAAGAAATTTAGCCATGAAATATTCGCAAATTAAAAAATCAAATATTTATGCACATGCAATTGAAAAGTGCCACTCCAATGTTTGCGTTCAACGCGTGCGCTTTTTTTGTTTTAAATTATTCAGCGATGTTGAAGTACAGTTGAATGAAATGCTTTACTGTCGAGTGCTTTCACTCAATGCGAGTGGAAAATTCATGAGCTTCCACGGATTGGCTAAATTGGCATAGATTTTCATTTACCTTTTCTGGAGCACGCCGCGGCCGCTCGCATCGTTGTTGCATGCCTGATAAACAGCTCGCACTTCTTATATGACTAGCAGTGGCAAATGAACACACCAGAAAGAATTCCCTGTTGGTATTGCTCACTCGCCCCCTCGGAGCGCATTCTTCGCGCGCGCTGAATCTCTGTTATCTTGCCGCCTCCGAAATTCTGGGACTAAACCTGAGCTGGCGCTTAGTAAATGGGTTTACATTTTACCTACAGATTGCTGTGCTGTACATTCCTACCGCCGCCGTAGATACAGAGTGTAAAAGACTTTGGTGCAAATTTGAAACTTCTTTTATTTTCGGCATGCGCTTTATGCAGAGAATGAACATAATTGCAAAAGTATGAAATTAAAGTAAATTATGCGGGAATTTTGAGAGTTTCAGGATATTTTACGGCATGGGAATTTTCATGAAAGAAAAGTAAAGTTAGTTTCGGGGATGACAAGCTGTGGAATTAGGAAAGCAAAGTGATAGCGAATGGGAAGAGGAAAGGTTGGATTAAATTGGATTGGGTTGATTGCCCAATCGAGATTTCAAAGAACAGAAGATTTAGTCTACTTATTTATATCTTTCCTAAACTTACTACACATGCTCGCTTTGTAATTTTACCTCTATTTTTCCTGCTGTGATTTGTGTGCGAAATTTTGAGGCTATTTTTAGTTTGTTTTATAACAAATCATTTTTTGTGGGACATTTTTAAATGAAACTCTTTGAACATACTTTTTCGCTTGATACTTGGATAAGTAGGGTACTGAGACACGAAGCATGATAGATAAGGAGGCGGGTGAGGGCGGCATGTGAAACAAGGCTGCCGAATAATAGCGAAATGCTCGAAAATGCTGTTTGACCTCGCGAACGTCGTAAAATTTTACGATTGCATTGGGAATAAGGTACGAATATATATGTTACACGCATAGCAAGGCGTTGTGCTAAGGCAAAAGAGCTTTAAACTTCTTCTCGCTTCTTGCCAGGAAAATGTACTTATTTCCTTCATGTTCCTGCATTTACATAGTCGAATATATTTCAATCTAAAAATACCCCGGCTGTTTGCATTCGTTTATAATTAATTAATTCGTGATAATCTTTTCATTTGGGGGGTCGCAGCAATTAAATGTGTATTATAATTATTAAGTGCTTAAGTAATTTGTAACATTTCTTTGTTGGCTACGAATTTAATAAATTACCCGCATACTATAATAGGGTATTATGAATAATTTAAAATATAAATCATCTCATTTCAGTCGTAGAATGTTCATGAAATATTCAGCTATTTCTAAATTAAAGTTGCATAACAATTTAATTGAATAAACGGTTATTTGCGTTAATTGTGCCTAGAGTACAAAGAGCTAAATAGGGAGAATTGCATTCAGCTATGAATATTAATGCGCAAACTATTGGAACAATAAAGCAACCAAGTGCTGAAGCAAACATAACAATAACACGGCATAATAATTAGGTACGATATGACGAAAAGCAGAAGAGCGTTTTTGGATGTCAAAAAATATTTTCATTAAGTTATCTAATGAGTAATTAAATTTATCATTTCGATATAATTTATTTGCGGTCATAGCATGAACTGGCGCACTTATTGTTGAGATATTGCTGGCGCGGCTTGGAAAAAGCAATTCCATTACGAAAATTACATGTGTCGCTTCAGCTCAGCCAGTGTAAACAAAGTGCGCACGAGGACAAACATGCAAACGGCAGGGGGTGTAAAGAATGCGAATGCGAAGGAAAAAAACAGGAGAGAAAACAGCCAAAGGCAGAACGCATACACTCACCTACAACGTGCTCGGGCGTAATCATAAATTGGAACGTAGACTTTCTCCGCGCGCGCATGTTGCTCCACTTTATTCTGCTTGTTATGATATCAAAATACATATTAAATAAACAAGTGTACTTTTAGGAAAACTCATTTACTATCTGCGAGCTTAACAAATATTTTAATAGCTATTTGCTTTTTGTTGGATTAGAGTGGAAATAATATTTTCGGGTGTTTGTACGTAACTCATAATGTTTATTAAAATTTTCATTTCGAGTTACCAAGGTAGGGTTGAAATAGAATAAGTTTTTCTTGCTTATTGCGACGTTATAATTAGATTTTTCTATGAGTTTTAGCTGACAAAATTGAAGTAAAAATGATAAAAATTTAGCAAGGGTATGTTTTGGATAAAATATTTTATTTTTGTGGCATAAATATAATTAAAGTTTATTCTAGATTTTGCTTTGTATGAAAACATTAAATATTTATGAAAAATAGAAAGGATTATCAATATTCGTCAGAGTAAAAAATAATAGTGATATTTATTCTAGAAATGAGCACTATACTCATAACACAAATGCAAATTTTTTGCTTGTAAAGAGAAAACGCACTCGTAACTTTTCAATTCATTTGCTTTTCGCATTCGTTGCGTCGTTTTTCACTTGAATACAATTTCATACCTGCATTGCATACGATATGCATCAGAGAAGCAGAAAAAGCGCTCATGTTCTCGCACTCGTATTTCTTGGCTTGCTTGTTTTTTATGAAACATTTCTATTACGTTCGGGTAATATAGCAGGACTGCTTAGAACTCGTTCACTTGTCGTATTCTGCGTTCAGTAGCGTTGGCCTAAAAGGCGTTTTATTATATCGCATGTGTACGCATAAAGCATATCAACTTTTATATATGTACGATAAATTTTTGCTTGCCGTAGATTTATATGAGTTTACCGTACGCAATAAATTTACATCAAAATAGATGAACTTCTCTCGCTATCCGCGGGTGAGAACACATATTTTCCAAAGTCATCAAATGACTTTAATATACGCGTGTCTGATTTTATGAAATGTTTGGCGTAACTTGAATGTTATTACGCCTGTATTTCGAACACACGGTGTGAAATTACTTCATGCAGACTCACCTTGCCATAATTAGAGCGCGCGCTTGTATGAAGTTTCCACTATCAGTCCGTCCTGCTGCAGCTGAACGGCAAATTTAGCTTTTCGAATTGAACGATACCGAATACCGGAAACACCGGAACTATTCCAATGGTCATTAAACCGAACAACTGGAATTATGTGCCCTACATGCGCAATCTATCCATCTATCTTCGAACGTATTAATTAACAACAGTTTAAATCGTTAGTCGATATTCGTTTATTAAATTTTCAATTATGAACTTGCTAGATTATTAACATTATCCGCTTGGGTATCAATTAATGCGCTATCGATAGATTGCAAGATATGTGTAAATAACATACATAAAAATGTGGGGGTAAGATTTGTAGAATGGGGTGGAAACTGCATAGTAATAATCAATAAAAATAAGCAAAACAACATGGGTTATGTTTACTTACTCCTTAGACTTTGATGCAGACCACTCCTTGAAAGATTGGTAGTAGTTGATGAATGGTAACATTACTAAAGAATGGGTAATTTGATTTACTAATATAACTTTAGGGGGCTTTGAAGATGAACGGGGCTGCCCGCGTGATAGAAGGGTAATTTCACCTGTGATGTCAGAAAAAGTTAGTGCGGTAGTGCTAATCGAATTAGTCAATCTTTAGTAGCATTTTCGGGAAGTTTCGACTTCTCCTGAAGATTGATCCAGAACTGGTTAACCGACGAGTGGCGGGTAAATATCCAATATGGATTTTGTTATAGTTAGTGCATGGTTTATTCATTTACCTTTATGAATTTTACATTGACTTAATTTTAAAAGAAATGCGATCAATTACTCTATAAAAGAAGAAATAATGCGTATTAAGTTACTGATATCTTTATTGCGAAAAGCAGAAATTGCGAAATTGCAACACAATAATTTGTGATATATTATGGCCATAGAATTTAACGATGTAATTTGGAAGTAATCCGATTTATAAATCGATTTCCGAACTCAATTATTGTTTACTTGCTTCCTCTGTATATTCTTGATTAATATTTGTATTTTTCGAGTCGTTGAATGTTTGTGTATCATGTGAAGTGTAATCAACAGTTGGTAAACAAATACAAATTGACCCAATAGTCATGTCAATAATTGGATTAAGTGGAATACGTAAACTGAATTTTTATCGCATCGCGGATACGAAATATTTTTAATCCTAATAATTTTAGAATTAGGTACTTAATTGAAATTGAGGAATTTTATGAATCATTTAATAAATTAGGACAAGAGTTTGCTTGTTAAGATGAAGTCTATTATGTTTGAGGGAAATGTTAACTGGAATTTGTTAAGGAATACTAAATTAATCGTCAAAACGCCGCTCTTAATCCGGAAAATCTGAGCGTAGCTATAAATTCATTACGACGAACAAAAAGAGTCGACCAACGACAGCGCCAATTAATTTTTCGTTCCTAACTTTGCGCGCGGCAATTTCTAAAAATTAGGAAGATGCCGAACAGACTTTCGGCGCTCAGCGTTTAAATTGGGTTAAGTAGATTGATTTCACATCGGACGCGCGGAAATATTTCAAGCGCATCAATGAATGGAGCGAAAATTAACGACATTGAAGGAAAGCGTCAGCGACACTCAATCGTGCATGCCAATATTAAATCAAGGATGATAAATATGCGCTGAAAGGATTGGAGATTTCTGCAGCCAAATATTTTATCCTTGCCAAATTTACTTCTCCTTATCTTTTAATTAAGGCGGACTGCCAGCAAAGTCCAAGCGCGCGGATATTGTGATTAATTATGGGGATATTAATCTTTGCATAATTTGAGACATTCGAGTGATTTATTTATAGTTTATTTCGCCATTATTTAAAATATTTACAAGTTGTGCATACGCGGAAGACGCTTTCTTCGAAGGAAGCGTTTTCGTTCAGCGGCTGCTTCCTCGAGTTTCGGCAGCCCTTTCTCGACTATTAATCATTCGGCTGCGTTTTTCTTCCGGGCGCGCCAACGTTCAACTTTCGCATTGGCATGTGGCATAAGCATTAGCTTTCCGCTGGAGCCGCATTAAATCATTAGCTTTCTGAGTTTCGGTTGATTAATAACACCACATCCATCATTCGCACACTCGTCGACTTGTTCTAATCTACTCGCCAACTCGCAAGAGTGCTTTCCGTTGATTGCAAACAACAGATTGTGAACAATCATCTTTATCAATTGAAAATTTGTAAAATTTATCAAAATTTTCAATAAGAAATTGCGCTGAGTAATTCTCAAAGTAATTTGCAAAAAAATCCATTAAAAGTTTACTCATTTCTCCAAGTTAGTCAGGCAAAACCTAGTTTTGAAAATATTTTTTATTCATCAGTTCAAATGGTGGACAGATTAGAGTCTTATATGTCAGAATAAATAAAGTCGAAAGGACATTGACAAATACAATATAAAAAATTACGCACGTCAAGAAAGACTGTACAATTTTACAGGTGTCAACTTTAAGACATCTCCTCACTTTGGAGAAATTGGGTTTTCTTTGTGTCCTCTAACATTAAACTTCCGCCTCGTCTTTTCCCCCTTTTTATTTTGATTTCAAAGAGGGTTTTGTCACTTTAAGGTTATAACAAAAAGAAAAGCACTCAGGATAACTCCACAACCATGAAATTGTATCTACTTTTAAATTTACGTACAAAATATTCATCATTTCTCTCTTTCATCCAACAAGCAACGGCCTAAATAACATTTAATGCACTTGCGAAAATAAATAAAACACATGGGATTATTAATGCTGATTTTGAAAGTTGATTTTAAATAATTAATCGATTCATGCTCATAATTTATAAGTGTTTGATTGCACAAATCGTTCCATTAAATTTTCATATGCATATTTCCAGTTTATTGCTTGCTGGCTTACGTTAAAGCGAATGATTGGAATATTAACATATTTAGTTTAAGTATTACATGTAGTATTTTACTGATGGTTGGTTGCTTTGAGTGCAATAAATTATATTTTAATGAATCATGCTTTTGCATTTTTGATTTGTAATATTTATTAGTTATCTAGAAATTATTTTAAATTATAGGTAACATAATATAAACGTCACTAATTGGTATTGTCAATGTGTGAAAGAGTTAGTTCAACAACAATTAATTAAATGTAGCCATTCACTTTGAGTGTGCCGGTTAATTATTATCCGAGTGTATGTATTTGAGGACTAAAGCATCCTGTGAGAGTTTCTTGTCGGTTGCGACGTGGAAATTAATTAAGCTTCGCAATTCGTTTTGCGAACGCTTGTTTCATCGCGGAACACACTTCATTCGCATATTTGTGCTCTCTTTAAGCTTAAAGCATTCGAAAATTTACCTTTGAGAAGTGCTTCAAACTTTTATCAGAAATTAGGAAAACGTATCATTGACGAGCAAATAGAGACAAATAATTAATGGTTCATTTGATGGTGAAATCACCAACTAATTGCACGTAATTTCAAGAGTGCTTTATAAAGGCTTTGGAAATCAAATAACAGCGACCATTGTCCTTCGACATTTCAACCGATAAAAGCAAAATCACGCTTTTTATTCGCGTTCGCTATTGTAAACAGGAAGCGGGAGGGAGTTTTGTTTGACGCAAAAAGGACATAGGTATTTTTAATTAACATTACTCATTTCCATTCCATTTCGTGAAAGGCATTTTTAAATTTAAATAATTCCGTACATTCGATAATTAATTATCAAACTGCACTTTGCAATTTCCAATTACGACTAATCGATGGAAATTTATTTAATTAATAATATCTGCTAGGATTTTTGGCTTAATTAAAAATAGTTTGGCGCCGATATTTTTAATTACGGATAATTTATAGGAATGTATATAAAAATGTAAATAAGTCTGAATTTTGTAAAATATTCGTCTGCATTATGCATAATTTATTTCACATTTTTAACATATCAGTGCATCACGCACATTCCACTCACTCAGCATGCGAATATTTATTCGTACGTGTGCGCACTTTAGTTGCGATCATGCATAATTCATTAAACATGGGTATAAAATACGACGAGTTATAGATAAAACGTGCCAAACAATGTATGTGTTTTATTTATTTTTATCCACTAGTTAATCATTGCCGGCAATTTATTTTATTATGCGGCTGACCATACCAATTAACGCTTAAACAATTTTTAATTATTGCGTACCTAAAATATTGGTGTACATAATAAAATTATTATTTATGTTTCATTAATGGTATACAATTTATACGGTACTCATCAAATTTTCCGTTGTAATTACTTTTTTGGTTTATGCCTGCTAAAGAGATTTTTATTGTCTGACCCAGAAAAAGTGCGCGTTCGATATTGGTTTGATTGCTCGTCCATCCCAGTTGCTTAGAATCTTCTCACGAGTTTTATTCTATTCGCCCACTCATTTGCTCGACGATTCCACTATTTTTCTTATACGCGCTCGTAAAAGACGCTCATTCGTTTCCGTTCTACGCCCGTCCATCATATTTCAAGTAATTCTTTTGCTTTCATTGTCCTGACGATCTAAATTTGTTACGTACATCCGCAAGTAATAACTTTTTCATCAAGGTATCATTGTTTCTGCTTGTTATTTATTATATTATTTTTATTATTTCGTGATTGAATCACTTAGCAGAATACGGCGTCTAAATAATTTGGTTGTATTCATGACCCACATAGTCGTCCTTTTTGCATGACGGCGGGTGGAAGATAAAAATATATTTGACATATTTTCCGTCCTTATCCGAGCGACATAGTGCTATATTCGTGATGCGGATATAGCCCGGTAACACTTATGAAAAATGCACGTAATCTAGAGAGCCGTTTCGCGCCGCCAACGCTACCGCCTCCGCATCGTGCCGACTGCTAACAGTGATAAAACTCAGTCAGTGATGCTTTGAAATTACATATTATAATCGGGACTTCTGGCCTCGCACGTACACCCAAACTATACGTAGTGGAATGATGATAGCAAACACGTAGCATCCACTCGGCACGTTTTAGAATATCCAGCAAAATCATGCGCGATTTTTGGGATTTTCGAAATCTGATTTTCAATTCATGAGAAGTGAAATACCATTTAATATTCATAATTTATGTCCCTCTTTATAAACATATACTAATAATTTAATTTTTATTGCAGGTGAGCTATCATCAACATCATTTATTCCCGGTTATTATCGTACTGTGGTGAGGTTTCAATTAGTATCTCAACCAATATGAATATGTAATAAGTCTACATGTTACTCATAATGACTCCAAATGGATTGCCATAAAATGAACTCATGTATAGCGAGTAATCAGGGTAAACGAATGTTTTAATACGATTAAACAAAGTGCTTTTAGTTTGCGACTTGAACACAAACATAATACAGACTATTCCGCGGTTATACTAACTTTATTAAGAACATAAAAAAATTATCTTTATTTACCAATGAACTATTACTTTTATTCTACTATAAATATTAAATTAAAAGTAATTTAATCGCGTATAACGAGGGGTAGGAATATTGACGGATAGACATCAACCCTTAATACTTTTACTGCAATGTAACAGGTGCTTTGATTAAATTCGATAAAGTTGTGCGTGAAACTCTTGAAAGTTGTCATCTTCACCACCCACGGCGTCTAGAAATTATAATCTTTTGTAAAGTAAGAGGAAGCGGATGTACACTCTTAGAAAGTATCCAACATCTTTGCTTCGATCTTTTATCCTCATAGTTCTTTCTTCTTTGCGTAACGAAAAGTTTTCGTTCTTTGCAACAGTCATTTAACCAAATCCGATTCAATAAATATGCATTGAACATGGAAAAGTTTTGCAGACTTATTTCTTGAGATTGTGTTTTTGGAATAAGAGTGTTTTCTTGATAAAAGAAATACTCTTATCTACTTTTTTCAATAAACATCTCTTTTATTAGTTCTCGGATCAGTTTTATCCTTGGCTGGGAGTGGGGTTAATAATATTACAGGATGCAATGATCCAAAATCAAAAATGCATTAGCCCTACGTATTAATACACTAGATTAAATTTTCATTAGACAAATTAGCAATCAATATATTTCCCCAGCTGGAATTGGACGAATATAATTACGCGCAAATAATCCTTGAATGCAGGTGCGATTTTCACCAAAATTAATTCCACTGCGCAATGACCCATTTCGCAAATAAAACGAAACTTGGCATTTTCGTGCGCGAAAAAGCAATTAGGATGAAATTAAGTGAAAATGAAAATCCGAAAAGCTTAAGAGATTTCCTTTCTCTCTCCCAATTGTCCGGATTACTTTTCACGACGAGCAACCGCATGAAGCTTAATGCCGACCAAAAATATTGATCATTTGATCTATTAATACGAAGCGTGATTCGGCATTTCCCTACATTTCATATCTATATTAGCAACTTCTGATATGGATCGATCAAGTAGAAATTCGTCCTTGCCGAGTTTCACTTTAACGACAGACACGCCAACTATCATCATATGGCTGCCGATACCTGCTTTCCGGCCAAATGTTACGCTATTGAAACGAACCGTGATGCTTCACTGATGTGCTGATTTCACTATTCCCGCCACGAATTCGCTGCTGATATTATTGAATTTCGTATGGCACACTGCTTGATATATGCGTGGCAATAACGCTGAACGCAGCCATACATCAAATTTTGAGTACTACATACAGGATGTTAACTTCACTCATACTCCTCTGGAGCATTAAGACAATGAAAAATGTGTAACATTAAGTTGAAATTGCCTTTAGCGTTTCAGTTAATCTTCTATCATTTCAATGCGCCCTTCTGTCAAATCAATTGCACAAGTGCATTCACCTTTCATTCTTATATGGTAGATTCTAAGAAATCAAAAATTAGCAAGCAACTTGGCGTTTTTCAAACAGATAAAGATAGTCTTCGGAGATAATCAAAATCAGTGCATAATCCAAATTGCCTTGGATATTTCCGTTAATAATCCATTCGATTGTGCTTTTCATTCAAATAGATTGCATAAAAACAATGAACTATCATCCTAATTCAGTAATATTAGAACGCATTCGCGTGTAAATTTAGTATATCAGCCTGATACGCATTGAATAGTATAGCAACTGGCAGTTTATGATATCATTGTGAAAGTGATACTCACGATTCTATTATAGAATATCATTATTTGCGTTGATTGAAACTTGCTGTATAAAGAATAATGATCAAGAGGACATTGAACCCGTAACTATTTTGCTATTGAAGCAGCATTTAATAAGACGAAATGCGCTATTGTGATATTTTTATTTAGGCAATTACATTTTCATGACTCGTCCTTGATGTCTGTAAAGACAGTAATGCAAAGGGCAATGAACTGATGCGATAGTATGTTTCATGTTTATTGATCATGAATATTCAATTAAGAATAAAAGTAATGCTTTATTATAAATATTATTGAGTCATGAATCATTAAAAGGTAAATGAGCTATTTATTTATCTATTCTCTTTTACACTACCATTAAATTCTATGAAACACGTGTTGATTTCATAATCAATTTTCTTTATGACTAATCATAAAACGCTTTTTATAAATTTGACGAACTTGTTTTGAAAATTGTTTGAAATGTCTAAAACAGAAATCAGGATATAACTCTACATATTCCTTACATTTTCCTTCATCCTGAAACATAAAGGAAATGTTTGAATTCCTTACTCACGCGTGTGAAGTATAAAACAAACATCGTAGAAAATCAATTTACCTACTAAATTAGATCGCACTGTAAATCTATTCAATAAACGTGCATGCAAGTGCCAAAAGCACACATGAAACTAGGTGAAGGCCTAAAACACTGTTCGATTTTCGCCTGTATAAATAATGAACGTCTACGCTGCTTCGCAATTATTATCCTTAGAACATATAAGATGTATCGAGCAAATATCACATACTAATGAGAAATAAACATGAATCTAATGTAGGTAATTTATCAACTAATAATAGCGTTCGGCGAAGAAAAACGTGTTTGTCAGAAATGATTCGCTTCGATGGATTCAGTCATCAAGTGTGAGAAATTTATCCGGGAAATTTATCCGACTTGTTTTCGGGCAAAGTTTGCGCATTTTTTCTTAGTTATTTCCGCAGGCACTATTCGCAAAGTTGAGTAAAAAGTTGGAACGCGCAAAATGCCGCCCACACTCGTACTATAAATATTTGCTTATCGCGTTCGGACATCGCGTTTTCGCGTCATAAATTTTCTTAAGTATTTCCACCCGTTATTACAATAGCTTAGAAAATATAGTAGTAGTACGCGATCAAGATGGATCAATTATTTACCAAATACAAAAATTTTGTTTTTCCACTATTACGTTTTTAGTTTCATGTCTATAAATAAATTAACATTAATTGTAACAGAGTCACATTAACTTAAGATTAGAGTGTATGTATGATATTATTAAACATGCTGGTATACAACAATCGGAAAAGCAAAGTTACATTCTTGCAAAATGTAACAAAGTTAACTTTGTTATAGGTGTTAATGTTCTTGTATTAAATTTTCATTTCGTCGTAAAATGTAAACTTGGTCGTTAGAAACGAGGGCTATAAACCCAGTAATTGAGGAAAATTTCATCTAAAGACTGGCTTAATTTAAAAAAATATCCGGTAGATCATTATTACGAAACTGTGTACAAGTTTTGCATTGCTGCAAATAGAAAAGAGGTAGTTGATTAACATTGTGCAGTTTCAGTTTGTTTATCGCCTTGAGCAGTTTTGTGCTATTTACACTCAATCTCTTAAGGCTTCAAGCGCTCATCGTCAGCCATCTCGAGTCTATTGATAATACTTTATGCTGTTGAAGCACCAGGAAGCATCCGTCAAGATCGATATTTTAATCGCAATTATTTATTAAAGCGTCTTTTGTTCTCTTGTCTACTCGTTGAGTGTGGTAACTTCTTGCATCATAGTTTGTCCTTAGTTTATGTATAATACTAAAGCTTATTTAGTGCTCGTAAAATTTTCGTTTCGTCATAAAATCCGTCAGTCTCTTTGTCTTCGCATACCCTTCCGTCGTGTGACATATTCGTCTACACCACGCAGCAACGCGCGGATATACTATTATGATAACTGACAAACATTGTATGAGCCGTACAGCTCTCTAAGAGCTTTCATTATTAATTTTTTAATATTGCGCAACGTTTATGCGCTCGTAAACGTAATGAAAACTTCCGGGCTTTTACAGGTGAGCGCTGCTTTAAACCATTTTATATGTTTTTTCGCTAGACGTGCGGGTAAATAAGAGCCAAAGTCAATTATAAATGAATTTCTAAAATGTTACACAAATTGCGATTTGAAGAATGGCATTATGTATGAATGAAAGTATGCAAATATTTTGGTTTCGGCTTTATTTTCCGGCTATTAAATTAAATTCGTGCATTCCACGCGCAAAGCATTATGTTATTGTTTCTCATTGATGCATAATTTTCGGCTCGTTAAAATTGCATTTGTTCGCCATGAATAAAGAATAGCTGGATGTACGTCTCGCCTTTACAAAAAGATTCATTTCAAGCTAAACGGAACAATGCGCTCGCCGCGCCATCACAGTTTGTGCATCGCCGCCATACTGTTCGGGATAATATTATTAAAGGATAAATGCTTTCGCCAAAACGCGCTGCTAGCGAAGGAAAAATATTAGCTATTAGCAATGCGCGATGGCGATGTAATGGCGCAGCATTTGTTGCTCAAACACAACGCACTTCCGGTTTCCGATACAATGCAGCGCTATTGTACGTCCAAGATTTTCTTGCGTATTTTAAAAGAATATTGTTTGGTTTTACGCTCATAATTGTAGAATAATTAATATGAATTATATATCATGATTAGTATTTTTTGTAGTCATTTAATTTATAAATTTTTACTTCCTGAAATTATATTACAGTGAAATAGTGTAAAATAATAATTCGCCTTTTTTCTTATGTATTTGATATTGGAACGAATAGTTTTCGTATGAAAATTATAATAAAATTGACATAAAAGTAATAAGCATCAAATTTAAAATAAATAAAACAAATTTGATTAAATTTTATTCTGGCTGAAGCTGCTTTGATGTTGGGAAGAAATAAGCGCAAGCAAATATTGCAGCGGGAAAAGTCAAGCGGGGAAATTAGATTTTCCAATTTAAATTTAAATTTAGATTCACTGCTGTCGGAAATTTTCGCACCGAAGTAAACGTCCAGATTTAATTAGTGTCTTTTTAATGCGCAAACACATGTGTTATGCATGCTAAGGAAGCAAGGGTTAAATATTAATCTAATTTACATCAGGACGTGAATTATTTCTTTGTAAAATAAAAACATATTTTAATATTTTGGCCACGACTGAATTCATTTATTACAATAATAAGATTCTTATAAACTGTGTGCGAAAAACTCTTTAATCAACCTGGAATTTATTGCTATCGTACCTTTGATATGAAAAAAATATCAAAGGTATTGTAATATTAACCGTTGTTTGAAATATTAGCAGCGTTTTTAATTAATATCTCTTTCATCTTCATGAGAGTCGCAAAGTTGTATAAACATTTTTTATAGCGAAAAGTAATTTTCTCTAGCGACTCAATATTTGCATCCCTATGATTGTAATTATTTTAAATATTTACCAAAAGATGTGTGTTATTTTTTAAAGAATTCATCTTTCACGTACTTGTTTGACACATTTTTTTATTTACAACGACATATGTGACAGCTATATAAATCTGAAGATACCGTTGAAAAACCTTTAAATCCAAATCACATATTCGTGACAATATAAACTAAAGAGAAAAAATGAAATATGAGAATTTCTTCCTTCAAATTTTTTTTATTTGTTTGAGGATACATTTCAAGCGGTTATTCAACCGTTCTTAGGAATACCCACCAAAAATTTCTGGATGAATTATTGATTCAGACGATTATAATTACAAGAAGGGTAATATACGAATGGGGAGAATAGTTAGTTATATTTTAGTGCAATGGTTGCATGACCCGAAGGACTATATCTTCTTGTATAAAGTAGACATTATGCATTGAAACCCCACGTGGCGGAAACGCTGGTGTAACGTGAAGGAAACGTTCAACTATCAAGCTGAAAACACATCACCGCAAATATACAAATTGACTCCACACTATTCGAGTTCCACTCGTGTTCCCTGCGTGTTCCCTTCACTGCGTACAAACGTCGGAAATAGAATACGAACCGGCGTACAACCAGAAACTTCCATATGTTGGTTGGGTTTTCTGTTATGTAGTTTCTCAATTCACTTGAATTCGTTTGCGGAAAATATTGGAAAAGCCATTCTAATACAAGGAAAAAGGTTTAGGATTAGATCTCGAAAAAGGAGGAATATTTGCATTAAATTTTCTCAAATTCCGAGCATTAGTTAAAAGAGGACATTTTTAAACGTGGGTAACGGGAAAAATATTTATAACTTACGCATAAAAAACAATGGGGAGACAATGAAATGAAAGAGACCATCCACGAAGGAGGTCTTAATCTACAAGAGTGGACAGTTCCCGAAACAATCGTATTTCTCTTGGTGGTGTGCGCCATAGCGTGCAATGACCAAAGGAAAAACTACACACTTTTCCTCTTTTTCCACCACACAAGGATTCGTTCGCTTTTTGCCATTTATAGTCCGGGACAATGACGGCGATCACGTACGCAAAATATGTCCGCGCCCCGACCGAGAAATGCTCTTCGCTTTCGGCGTGCGCCTCTCGCTCTCGTGCCCAATGACTTTTTGCATTATCAAATAGCAGAAAGCAATCAGCGCGCGTGTATTTATGTAATGTCTGGCGGCAGTGACGGCAGCGGTGGCCCTAAATGCGAGTCCTCCCTCTTGGAAAGGTTGGCGAAGTGCAGGAAAAAGCCATCATCATCTTCGAATCACATATTCTCGATACATTTCGTCGGAAATGACGCTTGTGTGTGCCACCCGTACGCGAAAGCCAAAATGGGAAAAATGTCGTTATCTCGCCGACCCACCTACTCGATGCATACGGTATTCAAGCGTCAAAAAATAGTCCACTTGCAAACGCATTTCAACTCGCTCACCCACTCACTCACTGACTCGTTCGCCAATATAAATCTCATTGCCATCTGGATGCGAGTCGTGTTGTGTGTATATAATGTTTGCGATGTGGATTTCATTCATGGGTCGATGCACCCTGCTGATCACATTTGGGTTCGCAGACCCAGAATACCGGTGTCTGGGCGTGTTGCGGACTAATTAGAATAACGTGCCTACTTAATTAGCACAATATCATGTTTTCCACGAGGGAGTCTCGGGACCGGGACCGGGACCTTCACACTGCTCGACGTGCGCCTTTATTATCTACCTGAGAACGCACGCACCCCATGCGTAACGTTACATCGCATTAACTCTGCTCTTGAACTTTAGGTTACCAACGTGCCCGAAAGCAAGGGCGCATTCTTTGCCAACTATCCTGACTAAAATTCGCTCCCCAGTGCCTTGCATGGCTGTCCCGACTTCCAACCAAGTGCGCAATGTATTCAACGAGTCAAAAGCTTGTTTTGAGATAATTTTAATCAGTTTTTTGTCCATTTTCGATAAGAAACGACCACTTTGAGCATTTACAATTTGTCCGCATTACGCAAATAATTAATTGACCCCTTTTTTTTCATTTTCTTATCGCTAATTTATATATAAAGCCGTCATTCATTAACGCTTAGTTTAATTTCAATTTATTAACGAACGACCTTCTTAATGAGCAGATTATGTGGTCCTCGGGCAATTAAAAGAAAGTTTCAACGCTTTTTCTACGAACACGCAACGCAAATTTTCTTTTTACGACCTTATGACCCGTCATGAATAGGAATTCGCTTCGAGTTTATGCGACGCTATAAATGATAATTGGCACTCATTCATTTCCGATTCGGATTCGTAGGAAAAAAGCACTCTTTGTTTCAATGAAATCAAGTGAAGTCAAAGGCAATAAAACTACGGCAGAAGGAATTAATTAAATTTTCACATTTTTGCGCGCCCTAAAACGCAATTCGAACTTAAGAGGGAAATTTTCTCATCATATTTCAATCTTCTACTACGTTAAACTATAAGACGCTTAGGGGATACGCGACGGATAAAAGAATGGAGGATAAAAGTTGGTGTAACATATTGTTACGCGCACTTGTTTTGGGCGGATAGAGAGGCGGCTGTAGATTATGGGGCGGACAAAGGCAGGAAGGAGGTCGTCGCCGCTGTGTTCTTAATACGGACGCGCGTCGGATAGATAGATGCCTTGCTTAAATTATAAAATCTATTAAACTTTTCGCGCTCAAGTTTAAATAGCCTCAACTTTTATGCATTGGCGTTGTTCACTCGCGAATAAATGTGAGCGAAAATACGCGCGATTCGCTATTATGTGCTTTGCATACGCGCAGTGGAAACTTTACAGTGTGCTTAATGGGTTAGTAATATATTTTGTCTAATGTTTCAAGTCTGGTCACGATTACACACTATTCGTTCGCGATTTACTTATCTGAAACATTAATGATTTTAAATGGGATGATTTATTGTGGACGCTTTTTTGACTCGGTTAACTGAAGTGGTGTTGAATCGTACTAAATCAAGGGATAAATTAATTTCACGCTTTTGTCAAATCACTCAAATTAAATTAAATTAACTGCTGCATGTAATGGCGCAATCGTGTGAAGGATAATAACAATGGATTCATTTTAATTCAGTGCACAACATTGCTCAAATTCTACGCTGTCCAGTATTTTTGTGAAGTCATAAAATTAATTACTTCATAATAGCACACCGGAATGAATAATTCATAGCTTTATTAAATTCGTCACGTTACGTATTCTGGAACAATTGTATTACGTATTTGATTTTCGTCCACTCCACGTGCCATTGAATGCAATTTATTGAGGCTATCGAAAATAATAAAGACAGCTCCCTCGTGTAAGGAATAGTAGTCATTAGTTAGAATTATTATTCGGTTCACAAAATATTATTTAATAATTAATTTGGGAACATTAACAACTAAACTTGAAAAACAAAAATGCCTTAATTACCATGTAAGTCATATAATTACACGCGTTGAAGAAACATGGCGGAGCGTAATACATACGCGGAATGAAATACTAATGAACCACCCGTAAAATCAATGATCGACACATATTGTGAAGGTGGGGGCGGGCGATAATGTTTTAGTGTTAAATCCGATACGCGATAATATGCGATAATTTGATATGCGTTCACCGGCATCCTGCGGTGACTTTAGCTGGGGTTTCTCAACATAATATGTAGTTTAGAATATTGCTGGAGCGATTGTCTTTTCTATCACATTGAACTGATTCTTGTAGTTATTGCTTTGACATCTCAGAAATGCGCCAAGATAATACAACACGATGTGCAGCGTGTTTGGTATGCGCGTGCTGCTTGCTGATAAATTTTACGCTGGATGATCGCATCACACGCTGACTTTACTTGCATTTTCCAATAGTCGTATTTTGTTAAAGTTTACATGAAGTATCCAAATATATAGGATGTTTTAAACGCCAGATTTAAAGCTGAGAATAAAATAATTTTTGAATTTGAATAATTATTAATATTTGATGTTTCTAGTTGGAACACATGATATTTAACAAATTTACTGAACAATAAATTAATAACGGCAATGACAATGGATTTAAGCTCTTTGCTCGAGCATTCAAAACATATTGGCAGGAATGATATATGAAGCAAATTACAAGCATTTTAAGCTTCGGCACGTGTGTAGAATGCTTAATTGTCTCCAAAATTTAGATCACATGTCAATTACTCCTACGTACACCTGTGTCCAATTTGTGTTTGCAGCAGGGTATTACACCTGTCAGTGTAATTTATGTCTGCAAATTAACGGAGATGTGATCAATTATTTAGCACAAATAATAATAGTCATTTTATTGTTGTCAGCATGTTCAATTGAACTTTCACTTATTTTTAGTATCGTTTATAATAGAATAATCACTATCATAACACATGAATAGCTTCATACTCCTACGCGTATTAATTTAATAGTTCATATTCTCAAGATAGAATATTAATAATGATTCATCAGCATGAATTTGATTGACTTTAATTGCGTACAGTGGCAGGCTCTTGAAATAATTAGTCAGCACTAATTAGCACAAAGTGTCATTAAGGGTTAGAAATGCGAAACAAGTAACAATTACATCCGAATCGAATTCAATTGCCGGTTGCCAATTTGTTCTCGAATTGCTTCGAAATGCATTCGGCTCAAATGAAATAAAACGAGCTACAACTGCCACTTCCAATCCGACGTGTTGATGGCAGGCGAGTTTTTGTTCACGAAAGTTAGTTCATGACCAGCTCATCGTATCGATTGCTGATGAATCTAGTTTTTCTTGTCATCATGCTAACCATTTTTTTTGTCTATTATTATAAATTTGCATTTCGAAAAACTTCACTTGGTAGAGATTTCCGTTGAGTCTAAATCAATTCAATCAAAAAATAGTTACAATAATTGTATCTTTAACTGCGAGTGAAGTCTTTATCTCAATAATTGTATCTTGTTATTTAGATAAAAAAAAAATCATTGTTTTAGATGTATCAGCAATTTAGAAATACTCTGCTTCGCAGCGTGTTCGCTGTTTGATTTCGTTTTGTTTTATGGCAAAGAAGGGAGAAATTCCACGTCAAGTGCACTGTTGGAAAACTATTATTGGAAAATATAGTCGTACGCATTCGTACACTGCAGCAATATGGAAATGTCTAGTTTTCCCCTACGGGTTGGCACGCTTGCTCTTATTTCGTCAGTGTCAGCAGAAAATTTTCAGCCAAACACAGCATGGCCAAAAAAGCATAACACGGGAAGAGATTGCACGATACGGCCTAAAAATACAGCTGACAATAAACTCACAAAATGTATAGAAATATACAAATCACAACAATATTGCATCTAACTTTTATTGCTGTTTGAAATTTCATTTGTCTGTTTTTATTTGAATTTAGGCCAAATTTATTTATCTTGATGTTTCAACTATTATTCAAGAGTATCCGGTAGCAATCGATTATTTATTTATTTATATCCCTGAAATGTTCTTCAAGTTGAGCTAAATGCGTTTGTTCTACGTGCGTAACAAGACACGAAAAGAAAAGACTTCTTGAAAGCGCGGATATGAAGTCATAAGTTTCTCGCAAATATATCACTCTGTGGTGCGGGGGTGGCATCCCAAGGGATCCATCCTCGTGCGGAAGTCAATGCTGTCTAACTTTATTACGACGGCGCTCGTTCGGATTTGGCATCGTGTGTGTAACGATGCCAAATTCGCACCTCCTTCTAAGAACTACGTGGTGGAGGCGGTGGAGGCGGCTTATTGCATATTCTTGTACGTTCAATAAATGGACAAGTGTATTGATGGATGGCCATCCGGATGGGGCGAACGACGGTCGAATAACTGGCCGATTTTTGGCGTTTCTAACAACTTCCTTCGTTTTATGCACACCCCACTTGTCGAGCTGAGTTTTTCCTGTCTGTGCCATTGAGATCACTCGACGGTCATTAGGGGTTTTTTGTTGTTTGATATTCCAGACGCGAATCCAGGCTGTAAATTAAGCCAATTTGCAACACTTTTGCATGAAAGAGGCGGTCGGTGGGGGACATTTTATATTTATCTGTCTCCGGAGACAAAGGCGGATCATTAGCAATGCGCTATCCGATCCGGGAGCGCGCCTGTCATGTTTGTTCAGTCCGGACACGATGCGCACTTCTAGTACTCGCTCTTCAGCAGTATATATTCCGGCGGCGGCAGTATTCAATAATTCGATTGGCCCAATTATGTTGCGCTTAATTTGACATCCCCAATGCAGCATCGCGGCCGCGCCACTTTTGTCCGAATAGGGTCATCAACGCCACGGTGAATGAATTATTATTTCACGAGCATATTCACCGCCACCGTCGCTACCGCCGTGCCTGTCACTTAAACAATACTGACGTTAAATAGTCCTTGATGCATGTAAAAGTCTGATAAATGAGTTGAAAATAAAACATCACTGACGTTTCTTTGTTTTTTTTTCGAGATTTCTGGTCATTGATTTAATTTAATACTTTATTATTATTTAATTTTCACTGAAAAAGGTAAACAAAGCGAATGGAAAATGCGGAACAATTCAGAAATTATTTTATATTTATGATGAATTCTTTGATAAATATTGAATTAATCATCAACAAAGGTTGAATGCGAAAACAGAACCGGTGCGTTGGCTGATAGTAATTATTCATGTGGCCTTTATTTATTTGTACGAATAGCTGTGCAATGGCAATGAAATGCTTTGAGCAAGTTTAAAATATTAGATGCATTTCAAGCGTGCATGTAGCGTGCAAGTTCAACAATGGATTAATATGTACATCAACAGTAATTACTAATTCACTGCATACATTTCTTATGCGCAAACAGCACATTGTTCGGGCAGGATGTGTGCGAGTGTTTGCTGAGTTAATTCTGTCAATTTATTCGCGTCTACAGCAGCAGTGCTTTCAACGCGAAACTGAAAACTTTCACAATATTTGGTTTCGTTCCGTTTACCACAATGACCAGTAGAATTCATTTGAAACTTTTTCCAATTTAAAATTTAAACTTTTTTCGAAAAACTATTGGACTTTAAGGAGAATGAATTGTATTTATTATTTTCAAATTAAAATAAAAATTACATGTTTTTTTAATTACTTGATTACGTCAAGTCTGGTTTTGTATTTTTAATTAATTTATTTCGGCTTTGTTTCTACATTTCATGTTTCTCCAGGAGCTCTCGTTTCATCCTGGTTGATTTTCATGTTGTGCAATATGTTTCATTACAATTACGCCAATTAGTCGCTGTTTAGCAATTACGCAAAGTAAATATTTCATTTCATCCCCGAAACACAAGCGAAATGTATTTTAGGAGCCATTATGAAAACTTCCAATAAAATATTCCGTTTGGCCTGCGATATAAATAACCTTAAAATGCGAGTGTAACATTTCAAGCGCGGTAGTAAACGGTTATAATTTAAGTAGACGTTCTCTGTTTTTATTCGAAGCTTTGCAGATCATGTTGAGGGAGTATAAAATATGAACAAAGAGGACAATACAAAACGCGATACGACAATTGTGAAGGGAAGTAAAAAATTTGAATTTTTGCCTGGAATGCGCAAAAAAGTCCACGAAAACCTGTCTTTTGTGTCATTTAAATAAGATACGTCGGCGAAGAAGAAGAAGAAGAGGGAGAGGGCACAATTACATGTTTGCGAAAAGAGAAGCAAAAAAGTATTTGATGAAGAGTATTCAGTTATTAATGTATTTATACGACAATTTGGCAATTTTTTGCTTCTTCCTTTTTATTCCTACTTTGTAAGCACTCATGGCATTCTGTTTTTTATTTGCTGAATGTTGACTTTTGCGAATCTTTTTGGGAAATCTATATTGAAAGCTTTGCGTGATTCTCTGGTGTATATCTTACCAAAGTCACTTCGTCTCGCCGCACGGAAATGTTGGTGTAACATGAAGAAACTCCTGTCTTATTATTCTTCACGCGAGTGCAGTAAAAGTTAGACGTCCATGACATTATGTCATGAATCTTTTTTATTATTTTATTGATGAGTGTATTAAATTATTTTTAAAATATTATTGCAATTCCTCGATTAACGTAAAAGCTGTCTATTGTTCTGTTCGGGAATAAAAGGGTTTAAAATTCGGGATGAAAGAGGAATTAGATATTTATCCCGGTTTCAAACATTAATTGAATGTTAATGCATTTGTAAAACATCCTTTGAGGAGATGGCACGCGTGCCACGAATAATGTAAGAGCAAATGCGCTAATGCATTGCATGGTATAACAAATAAAATAAAACGCAATGGGCAAAAGGAAGGAATTGAGGTATAGAAAAGGAATTGTTGCAAACACCAGCAGCACCACTACTTTAACGGGCATTCTCAGCGGATTGCTAATCCACATGAGTGGTCAGCGCATTTGAGCATCTTGGAGCATTGCGTCGCTCCCAATTCAATCGTATTTCTTTTCCGGTGCTCTACTCTTGCGTGCAATGGCTATACATGCACCGCCGTCTCGGCCATTGCTTTGCGCGTTGTTTCTTTTGTATTTTGTTCTTCATGACAATTGTTGCAATTGATGACGATCACGTACGCTGAATACCTATGATAACTTCACTTCAACCTATTTCTCCCTCGCTTCTCGTTATATTTCTTTTGCTATAAATAATTGGCATATTCCTGAGATATTTTTCGTTGTTTATTTATAAAAGTGATTGTTCGCAGTTTGCTGCTGTAAAAATTAAAGAAGTACGAGTGGAATATCTTCTAGAAACGTCCTAGCTCGCGCGCGAAAGTTTCGTCCATGGAATATTTTATAGTATTCGTTGAGGAAGTCTGCAAAGCAGTTGCATTGTTCCATATTTTTCGCATTTTATTTCCGGCGTTGTTCGTCGTGTCACTGAAAAGAAAATCAAAAAAGAGTGCATTGTGTGCGAGGCGCGCGAAATAAAAAAAGAGTAAAAAATCAAGTTCGAGAAGGGTCGCCTTGGTTCCGCACGAACACTTCGCTCAAGTGTTTTTGTTCATGATTCCTTTTCCGTGCATTCGAATTAGGGAGTAGGTTAGGATATTGAGAGGCGAAAAAATATATTTTTTCCACAAGAAAAGCTTGTTTAAGTTTATATCTTTGAAGTTGGATAAAGTCTCAAGGGGGAAGGAAAGATTTTTTCAATTTCCGCTTATTTCATTTCGGAAACAGCGAAATGCAATTGTACATTTAAGCGCTTACTTTAGCTATGTAAAATTGAAATCGCAAAGAAACGTAATTGTTAATTAATTGAGCTATAACAAATATTACTTGCAATTTCTACAAACGGAATTTAAAAGAGGTGAAAAAAGAGTTTTTCTTCATGGGAAAACTGATAACAATCCGAGTGTTTTTATTTCTTTATTCCATTATTTACTTGTTTCAGTTTACGATAGAGGTTTAGCTGAAACGCGGCTGTAAACGCTGTAATGCGTCGCGTCTTTCGCGTCGACCGTAATTAAGTTGACGATGTATTAATTGGGTCACTCGTCGCCTTGGTTTGTTAGGGGTTTAAGACCATTGCATAACACTAACATGGGCCAGCGAGCGAGCCTAATTCGAATGTGTTTTCGTTCTTCTTCCCCGATGAGCGCGGCTCGTGAAGACGAGAAAGTTACCGATGTCGTTTGCTCAAATTGTCGCCTGCAACTTTTATCTTTTCCGTCTTTTTACTTTGCTCTCATATAACTCGAGAAACGAGAAGTGCGCACGTTCATCTTGTGAAAACTTTGCACCAAAAGTTGGAATCTTTTATCTTATAGACTTCACCAATAAACTGAAAATCAATCTAGTAAAATCTACGAAGCAAGTGCAATTTACTGTTGCCTCGTATAATTACACTTTACACGATCTTGCGATTCGAATAAAAATAGTAGGTATTGGAATTGATTTTCTTAAAGAGTTGGATGAGTTGAAAATGTAAATTTAAATACGCTTTTCTATTGCGCACGCTTCATGCGCGCATATTTCATAAGGTAAATCAAAACAAATTCGCGAGGGAATTCGCTAGCCAAGTTGGCGTCCAGGATGCGCGTACGCGCCGTAGTTCATGTGCCAACAGCAGTCAAAATTTTATCACCGAACGGGGGCGAGGGAAAACTGAAATGGAAATATATTTGACTGCGACTTGTCCTTCCCAAGCGGCAGGCGCGAGCGCGTTCTTTGCAAGTTTATCAAATAAATAATAAAACGCCTCCGTTTCCAACTTCCCAACAAGCACTATTCGTCAAACTCTATATATTTTTCAAATTGTTTTCCTATATCTGATTACCCGTTTGTTTGTGTTGTTTCCATTCTAATCAGCTTTAAGAACTTTTCGCATCGAATTTTTGCCTGAGGGTGGATTATTATTTTACACGTAAATAATTCCTTGATAATTTGAGAAGACAAAGAGAATTTTTAATTAACAATTGCAAAGTTTGTATTGAATCAGGAAGTATAAAATGTGGGGTTATGTACAAAGTATCCGACGAAGAATGATGTATGAAAAGTACATAAATATTTTTTCGCAAAACAAAGCCATTATCTGGGTCATCATTGAATTATCAAGACTGTCTGTTTCTCTCTGACGGATCAATAGACAAAGTACGCCGCAGCATTCGTCCTTTTTCCATTCCACCTCCGGGGGCGGCAGACGGCGGTATTGCTCTTCGCGCAGTCCTTTTCAAAGCTTAATACGTTTTGCTGGCAGGCGCAACGAACGCAGCAGCGTTCTATTTTCTCGAACAACGCGCGCGCGGTTTATTTTTATCTGCGTGGCAGTTCCGAACTGTTTCTCTATGATACTCGTTTATATTCATTTCAATTCAACGGTTTTAAAGCTGGAAACATCCAGAGAATGTTGGCGAGCACGCGGCGCAATGAAAGCAAAATGCATTCAGGAATATAACGCGGCTGGGTGAATAGCGAGAGCGAGAGAGGCGCAAAAGCGGACCGCGGACAATCTCAGCAACAATTTAAAGTATTTTATGAAATATAAATGTACATATTCATTCCTAGATGCACGCGTACTGCACACGTCGCATGGTTGTATTTTTATTCTTCTATTCAAAAGCAGATTATGCATAACATTTCATGCGTTTCAAACAAATTCCAAGTCGACGATAAATTTGGAATTTGAAATATTCAAATTGCTATTGATTAACCCGGAATTATTTATGGCAATGTTAATTCGGTTTTGTGAAAATGTCAAACAGTTACCCCTCTGTCACATTAATTTAGAAATTGATTAATCCATTAAACTAAACACAGCGTGTTCGGAGATAATGAATACATGGAAATGTGAGTGGATGTTTATGACACTTGTACAGGGCTGAAGTAACAACTTCTCTGATAGATGAGTTGGAGGCATCGCACTGATAGCTCACTGAAGGTTGATGTCCTTCTAAACGAGGGTCGAATAAATAGGGTCGCTCCGGCTGATTTTCCACGCCAATATCCATGCGAAGGGCATTCCTTAGATTTCCATTTGATGACCTTCCATCCAACGCCATCGTTGCGGTAATGATCCTTGTCCTCAGCCATAAATACATCAGTGTCTTGTCGTGATGATCCCCTTCCTCGTTTTTGAGGTTTGCCCATTTATGATTGATTGACCATAATTATCCAACAAAAACGTGATCATTTGCATTTCAAGTTCTTATTCAACTGAGTCTTTAGTGTATCTCATTCATTGATTTTCAACGATGCTTTTTGATTTATTTGCGGCTCTTAAGGATGAAAAGGATTTTTTATTTTATGGATGGTTGAAAATCCATCAAGTCAGCTTCGACAAGGACAATTCACAAGTAGGTATTTAACCGCCCGTTAACGGTGCGTGTTCGACAACAAATGCCTTGCTTGCACATAAAAGTGCTCTTCGAGTATTTGTCACTACTTTTCTTCGACTATTTGCTGAAGCTGGAAGGAGAAAACAAACAATTCTTGGGTATTTAAATAAAAATTTAGACGCGAAACTTAGAATTAGGGCACTTAGGATGTGAAAAGGCTGATTGAGAGAATTTAAGTCAATTTCGGAAAACATAGTCTCAACTCATTTATTCCAATTGCTCAATCAAGTATTCAGTGCAACTAACATTGAAGTTGAAGCGTTCCGTTAAAGTTGCGCATTACGGTCGCATTTCGTGCTACTTTTTCAAACTCAAACTGCTCGTCGCGCTTTTCGTTTTGCGTGCTTTTTTGCGCCTTCTTAGACTAACATTTGTAAAAGTCGTTACTGTCGTAACCAAAAGCGACGACCATGAGGCGAGCGAACGGAATTCAGGCACTATCCGTTGCTCGGAATTCACTTCGGGCATGCTTTTTGCCACCCATTTCCTTCTCACTTAAATAGTTGCACTGGCGAAAACTTGAAATTGATTTAAAACTCTGTTTAATTCAGTCGGCTACTTCAAAGTTCAACGTACGTACGTACGATGTGTGCGAATCGAGGACTTTAATTTGCTGGCAATTTTAATCTTTGAGTAGGTTACGACTAATGTTTTATGCGTTTGTTTCTTTGTTTGTGCGTTGAGCTGACGGATATCGGCGGAATGGGAAGATGCACGATGTATTGTATATTTTATTGGGCGAGAAGAACATTTATATCTCACTCAGGTTTCCGAACACGAAAAGGAGATGCCTTTATTGTCCTTCGATAAATAATTTAACAGCTGCTTTTACGCTGAACGCACGCCTTGTTATTGCCTGTATTTCTTTACGACGAATTTCTTTCGAATATCTTCTTCTTCTTCGCTGCTGGAATTACAGCTGTGTTCGTAATGTTTGCTTCTCAAACAAATCCGCCTTCCAGATATATTTCTTGATGAATAAAATAATTTTAGCAAAGGGTGAATTTCAATTATTTTCAATTCTTCGTTTGTTAAAAGAACAAAACGCCCATAAATCTTCTCCTGTATTCGAATTATGAACATTTATTATTTGCGAGAGCTAAATAGCACGTCTGCAAAATAATGAGAGCAATAAATTATAAACTCAACTATAGAACTATGTTATAATATTAATTAAAACGTTAGATGATCTTCTTCAGGCTATTTTCTACATGGTTAGCCGGCTTCAAGGTATAATGAAGTTCGTCTTCAGCGAGGTGTCGTCTGCTTTGATATTCTTGTCACGTTACGAAAGTCACTCTTCCTGCTATGATAGGTGGATGTAGTTGTAACTTTAAGATCATTAACTTCATGAGTAGAAATTGCAGGAAGTTTCACACTATTTCTTAATTTTTCCCGAAACTTTAAAAACAAAATTACTAATATTTGGCAAGTTTCAGAATAAAAACTAGGAAATCATTTTAAAGTCAGGGAAATAGATCAGAAAGTTGAATGCTGTGGAGTTGAGAAGATAGGTGTAATTATAGAAATGCATAGAAGTAAAGTAGAATGATCTCGATAAAAGACACCCTTGAGATGCATCGGTTTATTGCTAGAAACGACACACATTGTTTTGGTACTGCAGTGCGCCGAATTCACCTACACAAACATCCGCAACTTCCGCATTGTGGTCGCGCTATCTGATTTCCGGTGAAATGCATGCCTCCAACTATTATTGAAACGAGCCGTGATGCCGTGTCCTACCTCGGCGCAATGTGCTGATTCCCGTTATTCCCACCGCACAAACTCTACCGATATTATTGAATTCCGCGCAACAGCGCACTTGATATATGCACCGCAATAATCCTGAATCCCGAACGCGCGAACAATACATCATAGGCGAAAACGTATTCCCCTTCGACATTTTAATAAGTGAAATATTTCAAACTGCGGTAAAATCGGAAATCTTATGCGCAGAAAGATTATGCACAATCGGTATCGGTATAAATAAACGTATTCTTCATTTTGCGCCGCGAATTTATTCCGCTTGCAAGGTTAGTTGTTCATTCGGTATCTAAATTGTCATCTAAATGATGCAATAAAATGCTTTAACTTTGCACACTCGGGTTCATATTTCACGAAGTATACTCGAAATAAAGAAGAACAGGGGAAGCAAATGCAATTTGCGGTGTGAAAAATATTTATTCGGGGTATAATGGAAATGCTGCTTGGAGCAATGTACATTTATTCTCACAGTTTATTTCACCCTTTGCATAAAATCATTAAGTACGATACAGAATAAATATGCTAACCAAAAAGAGTTAGATATTTTTTTAGTTTCTAAATTATTTCGGTAGTTTCGAACTTGAATTAATCTTCGTAACTTTTAACTGACGCTTGAAAGTTTAAAGTGTAACCGTCAGTTCTCTAATTGACTGTAATCTTGATAGTAAATCTGACCGCAGGCTAATTGAAAGTGTTCACTACTCGTTCACCAAATGTGCCACTTGCGCTAGGCTTTAATCCATTAATTCATTCTAATAGACCAATCAACAAATCACCAAAAGTTTTACATTGCGCTTTTCTAGTTTGTGTCAATAAATAATGACTTTTAGAACTGATTTAGGGCTTCCCGTTTTATGTATGTAAATAAATAAAATTCGTTGCATATGTTTTCGGGCATTTCACTAATGCTCCCTACGGATAAAGTCAGCAAATTGTAATTAAAATGTAAATGCGCCCGGTGTTCTCATATTGCAAAGATTTCGCCAGCTAAAATCAAAAAGTACGCCGCAGACTTGTTGCTCCGGCGCGCATAATTCCATCCGCTTCATTTTCGTGTTGTCATTATCCCCCCCTGTAGCTTTTTCATCTACATTTTCCACCCCCGCATCCTCGGAGCTGGTATACCTTTATTTCGTGTGCGCGCAGCCCAAAATTAGCACGCGGTATAACGTCTATATGAATGTGCACTATGTATAAAAGGACTCAAGCCTAATCCTTCGTAAATCTGCGTACCTAATTGGGAAGTTAATTTCCTCGGCAACGCCGCCCCCAGCTTGCCATCGTCATCGTCATCCTTGACCAGTAAAATAGGTTTTATCACGTTGAAGTTAATTACGGGTTTTTTAAAACAACAACCAAAATTCACAGAAATTTCGACTAATCGATTTATTTCTTGTGTTATAGGTGAGTCCAGTTAAGCAATCCATTTATTTTCGATTACTTAAGGTAAGAATGATTGTCTGCAATAATATCGAGTAGAGTAGCAGGATATAGCAAGGTATTACAAAATAGGAAGAAACTTTTTGAACAGCTTAAGAACTTGTCGGTTGTACGAAAATGCAGTTAGTTTTGCAAGGAGCTATCATTTCGTTTAAATTATCTTCGAAATTCCCCAGTCGAATGAGTCGCGAAGAAAAGTTGGCGTAATTTTTTGCCTCCCTTATTGACTAGATTGTAGCGGCGTCTTTCAGCACAGACTTTTACCTCGAAGAGCATTTCGCTCTTATTTTGCTTTGAGTGGGTTCGTTTGATTTGAGAAGCGCGCTCTTCGATTCGTATTTGCTCAGCGCCTCCGGAATTTTTTTCTCATACGCGTTAGGCAATTCCCATTTTCGTTCGTGAAATAACTTTGTGAGCGCTCCGCACATATCCGTGCGTCCTCGCACGAAATGATTTCGAAAGTGGTGCGCTGTGGTTACAGGAATCAATAAGCCCTTAGATTAGTGACGAAGTAAATCGAGATTTAGGAAGAAATATTTAGAGCTTTTCTTAAATCTAATTATCTGCTGTAAAATAAAATTTTGAGTAAAAGTTTGAATCGTAAATTGCACGCCAAGTGTCTCGTGCGATAACACATTTATTATGTGGTTTGGTAGTTCGAGCAGTCCGCGAGGAGAAATTTATCCACAGGTGTTATGAAAAGATTTGAAAAGATTTCCCACTATTCTTCGCGTACAGCTAGACAAAACAATTTATATTTAGAAGTTAAGTTGCGTTGCAAATTTATTGTTCAACTTTCTCGACTGCACCGCCTCAATATATCATATTTTCGGCGGCACGTCTATAGTGCGGAAACTTTGGTTATTTAGGAAATTTTTGAGACGCTTTGACGACGCTTAACACTTTCATGAAACTTTTAACGCTTATACGAAGTAAATTTGCCAGGTAAATTCCAAGAAAAAATAAAATTAATCTTTATTTTATAATCTCTTATAACGAGTAGCATGCTTGTTTCTGAATTTTTAATTTTCTTTCTTCGCTGTTTTCGAAAAGCGGAGAAAGAAGAAAAGAAATTGATTAATGAAATATTAGTATTTGTCATGTTGTATCAGGTGTTCATACTATTAGCTCTACCCTATTTAGGACTATGTACTATAATAGCGCATGTAAATATTTACACATAGTTAACACTACAGAGTGTAAGATGCTTTACATGACATGCATATTGCCTTAGTTAAATTTACATTTCCTTGTTTAACGCATTGTGTGTGCATTGAATGCGTGCCGCACTCTTAGTATTTGTGGACACGAACCTGGCTTGATTAACGCGATCGCCCATTAGGTACCAAGGGTGATGTTTTCACTCTTCGGCTGATATTCATACCAGTCACAAACTCATCCCTTTCCCTTAGTTTTCGTTGTATTCTCACACGGTATACAAATGCCATAGCATGCAAAATCATGTCGAGGGTTCACGAACCCACTGGAACATCTGAACGAGGAAAATGTATGGTGGAAAACATGAAGGTTGTTACACCAATCATAATTATACAACCATGGGATTAATACCTGTGCTATTAACGTTTAATTTAAGCACCACTCTCCACTTTGAATACTTATTAGTATTATTATCGTATTAAATGAACTTAGTTGAAAAAGTATTAACTTTTCGCTACGTAGCCAATAGTTAGGTAAATTTTACAATCCACTGATTTAATGTCATTAAAATTGAGAGTTACAGCCAACATAAAGTTTCCAGGCGGAATCATTGAAGGTATTTTACTTCCATCCAGAATATAATTTGGAACTGCGTATGTGCCCTGAAAATAAATGACGTTTTAAACATTTCTGAAGATTCTTTTAGACAATAAAAGTTCATCAATATTTTTTACCTTTTTCAAGGGACAATCAGTAAAGTTACCAATTGTTTTCATTGTCACAACACCATAGCTATTCATCTTCATTAATTTACAAAGATCGATTTGTCCTTGAATTGCCATACGCCTATAAACATTACCAGACTTGACGTTTAAAACATAATGGCCCTTCATCGACTTGGCTTCCTTGATTAGCTTATAATGATAACTAATGCTAGACACTGTGCGATTCCATTTTGTTGCATTTATGAAGCATTCACTCAACATTTGTGGATTGCAGTAATCAATCACAACACGTTCAGCGACCGTGTACATTTGATTATTGTTCTAAAAAAGAATTGAATGTAAACTGAAAAAAATGTTATTATTTAACCCGCACAGTTTCTCCGGATATGAATTTTAAAATTGCAATTACAACAAACATCCAAAATACTAAAAATATTTTATGTTCAACCATGATTGCGAAATATCACAATTTGACTGACGTATTCGGTTTTCTAAAGTGAATATATCAATTATAGATTAGCTATTTTAATTGGTCATATGATTATACATATTTTGGTGTACAAATATGTATTTTTAATTACGCCGCTATATAACTCATTAATTAATGGGCATAATGGAATGTGAGCTGGCAGATTAATCATAAAATGAGTAGATTTTCATGATATCCGAATAGATAAATATTTTACATTTATGGCTAATTTTGGATTTTAATTTTAAATTCAGCTTGTTCTTTGTTGTGTGATCATAATAGCTAGTTCAACTTGTTATTTTCCAAAATAACTAATTAATTAGTATGAGATCAATATTATAATTAATTAACAGTTTTGCATGTTGAATAAAAACAAGAAAACAGCTTGTATATTAATTAATATTGAAAATATCATAAATTTCTCTCGAATAATGTGCCTCACTTTAGTTCATATACGGGTTGTCAAAAACTAAGTTGTGATGCAAAACTCGTGCAACATCATACAGATAACAACTTTGCATTATAATTCTGATAGTTTTCCTAATTAAAACTCATGTGGGTTCCCATCTAAAAACTTTTCGCGTCCATCCAACCATTTTTAATTCAAGTATTCAAAGTCATACATATAAAATAATAATGTTTTTAGAGGAAAAGAAATTCTATCAATATTTTGATTACTTACTGTAAACAGAAGCAACAATAGTATTACTTATCTAAAAAGTAATTATGATATTTCAGTTGCGGTATAATACTTCTTAAACTTACGCAAAGTATTTAGCAGCTTTTTGTTTCTGTGCAGTTACATCGTGCCTCTCTTTAAAAGCAGCCGTATTCTTTCTCATTTACCAGAACGAAATGCGCGAAGCACGAAAATAAGATCCGTCAAATAACAATAAAAGTATTCATTATACTTGTACTATTAAGTATAATGTGCTCATTATACGAGTACGCCGGAATACAAAAGGGAGCTCATTGTTTTCTCGATGCGAAAAGGAATATGAGGGTTGAATTATAATGAAACGAAATAGTCCTGAGAAATGCCAGCGAAAATAATTAAAAATCTGCTGAACTGATTACATACTATTTGCATAATTATTACTTAACGACAAAACGGGATTTTGTTTGTTGATTCAAAAAAAAATCTCATTACACCTCGCCGCTAATCACATTTGAGATAATTCAATAGGTAAGCACTCGGTATAAAATTTAGTAGGTGCGGCAAAAATTCATATTTCATTTAATTCCGTGATATATTTCTGTGGTCATGCATAAAAAGATACATAAATTACGAAACTTTTTAATTTTATTCGTACGCGCGCGCGTACACAATACCCTCACGTTCCGTGGTATTTTTGGGCAAAATAATAGCAACATGCAAAAACGCGAAATTACCAAGTATTATACGCGGTAGCGCAAAAGCGGCTCACGCAAAACGACACGCATACTCAAAGTAACGAATGTATAGCCGAAAATGACGAAAAAGACTAACCGCATGTATCACATACACGTAAGTGATATGGAATGTGAAAGGATTATTAAAATGATATCACGTTCCAGTTTTGTAGCCAACTTTTTATGATCGCTGTTGTGCCTTTTTTTCCCCTGTTCGCTGTAGTTCACGATGTTGTTGTTGCCGTTGTACTTTTTATTACTGCCTATATTTCCTATTATCTTTATTTCGTTGTGAGCGATGCGTGAATAAACTTTAACAATAGGGAAAAGGTTGATTATTAATTCCAGTCAAGCGTTTTTCTTCGTTCAGTTATAATTTGTAACAAATAGAAATTGTCAGCGACGAATTTTATCATTGGATGGCAATAGTTTGATTGGCAATTTAACGAGTACGTTGGATTACAATCGCTTTTTAGGCATACGCTATAAATGGTCGTTTTTTAATTCTGTTTGGCGAATGGGAATTTTGTTTGTTTATTTATTTTATTTTCAATATTGAATTTACAATTCTATTTCAAATATATTCTATTGATGTATGGTTAACAAATTCTATGGTTTCCGGTTTACAATTTAGCGATGAACGCAAACAATAATGGACAATTTAAAATAGACTTGCAAATGATTTTTCAAAATATATTTCCGAGTATATTGCATGGAAAATATAAAATACGTAAATAAATTTTGATTTTAATTAAGATTAGTCCGTAATTTAAAATGTTAATATTGTGAAATCGTAAAGCAGAAACTCGCTTTGCATTTGGCAAATAAAATTGTTCCATTCACACATTGTAAAAGCAAAGCGTAAAAATGCATTGATAGTAGTTAAATGTGTTCGATGCATTTCTCTCCGCGAGTTCAATTCGCATTCACTTAGAAGCAATAAACACACACTCGAGCATTGCATCGTAAATTGAAGCTTTTAGCGGTATAAACTCGTGCATAATCTCGAAGATGTTCGCGCGCGACCGAACAAATGGCTTTTCTTCTTCGATGTGATGCTTTTCTTTACAGTAGTGCACTTGCTGCCGCTGCTGCTCTAAGTAAAACTCCCTCGGTGCATGTTGTATAATCGATAGATCTCTTATATCGTAAAATGTGTAGATTACTTAAGTGCTTTGCGTATTTTAACGTACTAAATTATTTCAGATTCTGTAAAAATTAAACTCTAAAATTATGAAGAATTTTTAAGTTGGCGTTTTATATTAATTGTAGTTTTCCTTGAACAAAACTAAAAAGAAATGAAAGACAAGTGCACTGATTTATGTAGTTTGATCGTACGCAAGAGCAAACAACCGGAAAAGTAGTAATGCGATTGAATCCGGAAATAGCAGTCTTCTTATACATGCACTTAACCACTTGGAGTGCTTGCGCTGACCACTCGTGTGGATTAACACCCTCTTGTGCGAATTCACAAATACCGGATTTCTTTTTCGTTTTTTTTTGCCTATTTTTACCGTATTTAATTTCAATTATATTGCCGATTATATTCCGGGCACGCATTCCAAGATTTACACAAAATGCGTCTCATGTTTTTTGATTAAATTAAATCCAATTACAAATAAATCTTCAATGAATCGAACGAATTGCATTTAGATTTAATACGCTACCTTTGAACGATACACATAAAAAATAAGATAAAAGTCTATCTTCTTCAAGAGCGGAAAATTCTTTTTGGCAATTTATTTCTTAAACATCGAAAAAATACCCATTTTAAACTTATATAGCTGATTAAACGAGGGCTAATATATAAAATATAAATAGATGAAAAATATTGATATAACCTGCAGATAATAAAATTGAAAAATAATATCATTTATCAACGACATTGTTGAATATCTCTCGTGCATTTTTATATAACAGCCGAAACCTGATTTTCATTCGGAGTGTGGCGGAGAGTTGCTCAAGAAATACTTTTTCTATTCCGACGTCGAGGCTTATTGTTCTTCTAGTATTCTAGTTTTGGGTTCGTTTTGATTTATTTTTTATACGCACGTCAACGTTAAAATAAGGTGCTTACCTCAACGGCATCCAATTCGGTCTACTGCAAAAAGAAAACGAATCGCAGGGAGCGCAGAGTAGACGAATCACAGGGAGCGCAAGAAAAAAGAAAAGCGCTGCACGTGCATGTGTATGGAATATGCAATATATATTCATACGCACTTGTATAGCAAGCCAACACAGAAAGTGCGTCTATATATGTATAAAGAAATTTGTTGGAAAGCAATAAATATATGGAAAGATTTATGGTTAGAGAAAGTAAAGTTCAAACGTGAAGACTTAGTTTTTCGTGACTTTTGCTTTCCACTTTTGAACAGCCATCGCCAATAGCGAGACGCGCAAACTTTTCAACATCTTGCCTATACATTTAATCATATATATATTTCAGTTTTTTTGCGAAACAAACACACAGTTTTAGGGGTAGTTTCTGGATTTTTATGGGTTTTAAGGATATTGCACGTAAAGCATAAAAATATAAATAATTCAATTTAGTCGATATGAATATAAAATGTTTGAAATAGCAAGCAATATAAAGATTTTTATGATCATGGGAATTAATTGATTAAAAGTTTAGTCTTTCATTTCTTCATAGATAATCAAAGGATCGATTTGTATGCACAGCTGTGCTGGATTTTTCCCATTTAAATTAATCTGATTTTAACAAGGTTACTTGAATACTATCATTGAATGCAGAATTCCATGAGTTCATTGAAACTGAATTAAAACAGGTCATGATAGTTTTAAACTTTAATCGATTTCCTAGATATGCTTTTAAACTTTTAATCAATTTCAATATTTCCCTGGAAATTTTCTTTTGTACAAATAGCGTACGTGATCTGAATAATGGCTAACCCATTTGTTTATTTATTGATGAAATTGCAAATATAGATATTTAAGGATGCATCTTTGGTTTGTATAAGAAAATGAATTATGCTGTAAAATAAAAAGATATTTAAATGAATATCATCAATTTCATAAAAAATCTACCTGTATTGGAAATACATCTGTAATTTAAAGATTTTAATCACAATCCGGCGTTTTGCACGCAGCTGGAAAATAATTTATGGCGGCGCATTCTGCGAGAGAAATATTCAAATCGCAATGATGAATATTTATAACGCAACCAGAATTTTCTTTTAGTTCATGAATAATTTTGAATTTAAGTCTGCACGGCGCAGTCCGCAAAGCGTGCGATGTTAACGAGTTAAAATCAAACGCGAAGAATCAAACTTTTAATGAAAATGGTTTCGTTGATTATCGCGCCCCCGAAAAAAAAAATGAAGTGAAAGAACACAAAAACACGAATAAACATGCTTTCTGTTTACTTTCAGCATGTTTATACTTGATTAACAAATTAAAACTGTAGATTTTTTGCCAAATTTGTTTGCAACATTTTCATGGATTATTTAATTATGCATTTCGTAATGACATTATTTTATCATAATTATATTTATTATATGACGTTGCCATTAAATATTGTTACATTTTATGAAAATGCAATCATAAAATAGAAAATTACATTTTTCTTCACTCGAGGATGGAATATAAAATATTTAATGTTTGCATTTAATTTAGCATTTGCAATATACAGTGAATTCACATGTGGATTCTTCACACACTCGTCAACTGAACGAATTCCCATCTGCGTCGAATGTCCGTACCGTCCATCAGCGGAAGGGCGCGTTCATCCGTGCACATCGGACGCACATTGCCAATGATCAAATTATTATCGCATCCACATGTGCGTAATAGGCAAGCTGTTGATCGCATATATTCATCAAATTTTTCAACTATCCGTATCTGACACAAAGGAATCGCTCAAATCCGATCAGTAGTAAAAGCTTTCGCTATAAATCTATTAAATCCTGCAATACTGGTATTGTTGCGTACACTCGGTATAGCAGGCCTAGCCCTTTACCAGAAGTTTTCTATCTAGATATTTTCTGAGTGTATCAACTCCTATCAGTTTAATTTCTTATGGGGATTCGGTTAATTGGAAAAGTTTGCCTCCAATTTTAATTTCCTTTGCGTACATGCGCACGATAACCAACACTTGCTAAATATTCGCTTAGGATCTCACACATTATTATTACGCTCAACCGCAATCGAAATAAATACAAAATGTGTAACGGTTTAAATGAAAATGGATAATTTAATAAGCGATATAAATTTTGTACCTATATCCCGAGATGAATATTTAATTTTGCTTGCCAGTCATGATAAAAAGACAAACGTAGCTGTCGTATTAAAAACGAGATGCTTTCGGTTTCGAGCGCAAATAAGCATGACATTCCATTAGCTGATAGGAAGTGCTTGTGCGCATTGATTAATTGCCAGCCAATGTCATTCGCTAATGACAAATGAGAGAAGGAAGCCGACGCTCGGAAAGCATCTTGTCGCGTTTTAGTTTTCAACGAACGAAAGCCCGCGCATGCACAAACAGCGCAAAACGAGTTAATTGGCTTTTTATCCAAGTAGGAAATCTACTCAAAACGCAGCACGAGCACAGCCGTTCTAATGCATTTTCGCATATCTAGCATGTTTGCTTAGGCTCACCACTAACGCGCACTTTGCTACTATTAGTGCACGATCTATCTATTCATCTATCCGCACGTACACTGTATGCGCAACGTTCAAACGAGATTGAGAGGGATAAAGAGTACGCACGAGTATCAGCAATATGCATGTAATTCGCTTTAATCAATTACTGCCAGGCTTTTAATCAATTAATGTTGTCGTTTTGGTTTACTTATTTACTTGCTTTGCTTATTATACGAGATTTAGATTTTTGAATGTCTTAAATTTACGAAAATCAATTAAATAAATCTAGTTGTGAGTTAATTTATGATTTAGGAATTAATTCTCATTTTTTTTGCTTGTTTCAGGTGAGTTATTGCAACTATTTTGTCATGTTTACGATGAGACATAACACAATAAGGTAATTAACTGCATGCAAATTCGAATTCTCGGTTTGTTTTATGAGCGGAAGAGAATTCCCGGTTTTTTGCGATAATAAATATATAGAGATGAAAATATTCCGTATCCGCGAGCAATAAAGCTAACCATAAACTATTTGTTCAATGCTATATTAGCTGGAAATGCAACCTTATTTCGGAATTCATAAACAAAATTAGTTTTGCTGGCATAAATTACGCTTCAACTCGTTCCACCTCATATAGCAGTTTAATATAGCTGCATATATTCGTATTTATTACCCGGCTAATACAACGTCTGAATTTATCTCGTTTGCCAACTTAACCGCCTGTTGGATATTTAGATGAGGCGCTTGCAAAAAAGACCAGTTGGAGGCCGGAAAGTAATTGTTAATTAAAAACGTAACGAGATTAATTTTACATTCGGTTGATCACGTTCGTCTATTTGTTATTTCGAAACAAATAACAATTAGCATTGCACGCAAATGCAATCTTTTTTGCGGTTGCTTTATGAACTGGCGTTTATTGTTGAAATATCGCCGGAGCGCGGCTTGGAAAAAGCAATTCCATTACGAAAATTACATGTGTCGCTTCGGCTCAGCCAGCGCAAACAAAGTGCGCGCGGCACAAACATGCAAAGAGCAAGGGGCGCAAAAGTATAGAGGTGGAAAAAACAACAACACAACAACAACCACCATCGCCATCGTCGTGCGAGAAAACTGCTAAAGGCAATACACACTTGTTCTACCGCCCTCGCTCGCGTAATCATAAATTCGAACGTGCACACTTTCCCTACGCGTATGCCAGCTCCACTTTATCCTGCTTGTTATGATATCACGCGTACTTGCCGTTCACCGTACAAAGTCCGTGCAACTCATTTAAAAACTACATATTGAACGTGTACAAGAAACTTAAAATAGCTAAAGTTATTAGACTGATAGTTTTTTTTAAATAGCATATATCTGTACCACAACACCAGAGACTTTATGCTCAAAATTTCTGCACTTTTTAAGTCGCTAATATACGTAAATGCATTTTCCTAAAAATCCGCGTCTTAGCATAAGAAGCGTCTTGTGGTCCAGAAAATACGGTAATTATTTTATTGCCAAGGATAATAGTAAAACAGGGATAGAGTAAGTAATCATTAATTTGGTAAGATTAAGTAACATTATTTTAATTATCGTATATCCTGGACCGAAAAACTGCGTTCTTAATGCTAAGACCGGATTTTAAAGCTAGTTTTAGTAAAATGTTTCAGATTAAAATTCTGGTTTTCTGTTAATATAACTCATAATAAAAAAATATTAAATAAAGAAAATAAATTAGTGATTCATGAAATATTCCGACTACTTATATGATACAATTCCAATTTACTACTTGCAAGATGCAGCTAAAAAATTCGCGTCTTATTGTGTGGGAAATACGATACGTCAGTTATATTAAGGTAATTTTTTAATAACTGGAAATATTCGAAACATGAAATATAAAATTCAAGAACAAACGAATAAAAAACTTGGAAAGTAAAATTAGGCAAATTAAAACTTTGCATGTTCTCATAAATCAAAAAAATCAAGAGACAGTTTACGTCTGCTCGCAAGACGTGTACCTACAGGGTGTAAAAAGTGACATTGGCGTCGGGAAAGTTTGAGCAAGTTATTTGGTTACCAGTTGCGCTGCATTTATCAAAAAAGAAAGATCTTAACAAACAGCTACAACACTCGCCTATTTAAATAGACTACGGACAAACTCGAAGAAAAACCATTTAGCTAACGTGACATTTCCTGTTGGAGTTTTAAGGATCTGAAAAGCAAATTGAATTTTTATACCTCAGGCCATAAAACGATCAAAGTTGGCAAACGTAAATGCGCCCGCGTATTTATTTGCTTAATTTTTTTGTGCACGTGCTGAGCTACCCACGCGAAATGAGTAAAATGCATAAATTATTATCCTCCTTGCAGTTCGCCATTAAATTTTCTTTGGGTTGAGATTACCATGTGCTTGTATTTAATAAACATAAGCGAATCGCATTAAGTTAATATGCGCCGGAGTGGGAAACGCATTAGAGGAACATGGAATACACTTTCTTGCCGTGCAAGGAAGGAAGCGTAAACGCATTGGGATGTATGTTTATACATCACGTAAACGCTTCCTTGCTTCCGCATCATATACGCACCCCTCTCTTCACGTTTGTGGTGCAACCACAACAAGCTCCTTCTATTTGTACGACAGGAGAACGCGCGCGCGCTTCGCGTTTTCTTCCTTTGCCAATACACAAAGTGAGCAACTAAGGACATTCATTCGACTTTGGGGGGCGGTTGAGGCGAGGGATGAAAGCTAACGTGCTTCGTTTACATGCAACTTATTGTACGCATGGTTAGATTCATTGCGTGTAATGCATTTATATTAAGCGGCAGACGCACAACGCGAGTAAATTGTATTAGGTTTTTCAATATTTTATGTTTGTTGAATTTTAAGTATTTCACTAAAGTGAATTAAATCGCTCGGATTTGAAATAAATCGCTAGATTTACTACCCTATTTTAAATTTATAGCAGTTTTATACGTGTTCTGTCTTTATTTTATTTATTGCGTAAAAGATAATTATGAAACTAGATTTCGAGTAGAAATTTTGTCACCCAGTTTATATAAATATTTCAGCAAAGGCAACTTTATTGCCAGGTGAGCTTTTTGTGAGGCGCGATCCTTGCAGAATTTCCCAGCTTGTAATCTTTATTTATTCCTTTTTGCCGGATCGTGTGTTGTGTTTTCTAACACCGCGTGTCGGATCCGTTTGCATATCGTACTTCTTCTTTGCTTTTCTTTGTTCCTACGTTGTTGATTTCGTTGTTTTATATTTATCCCTGCGCTGCTTGCTATTCCAGCCCTAAATTTGCTTGTAAACTGCAGGTGGTTGCTTTTAAAATTTGGAATTTGCGGCTGCAGGTTGGCATTTTCGGAGGAAAAAAAATATTGAAAAACACAAATTGTGAAAATTTGTATTAATGCAATTTCATTAAATCATTCTCGCACAGCTTAACCCAATAAACTTTATGAGCACACGTTGTGGTGGTAAATATTTTGAAAAAGTGGCAAGGGTAAAATTTATTTAAAATGCTTGTTTATGATAATTTACGATTATCCTATCCGGCACGCATACAACTTGCATCAGCAAACACACGTATAGTCGGTACATGCACTCAAGGATAACGAAAATAATGAATGTGGAGGCGGCGAGCAGCACATGGCTCGAGGCTCCAACGTGTCGATTCAATATCGGGCTATAAATTAATACGACTTATCCTCTTATTGCCTCCGCATGTGGTGGATTAATGGCCGGATAACATGGGCTGACTTAACGGTAAACTCCAACACTTGTATTGAAATTATCAATAAAATCATTTCCATTGTTTGTTTTCTCGCTGTAACAGCTCAATTAAAAGTTGATTAAAAATAGGATTTTCGTGCAATTTAATTTGCTAATAAAAATTTTCTTTTGCGGAAATATATGAAAGAAAATGTTTATATAAAATGGCTGGAGATATATCAAAAGTTTAGCTTTTCAATTCATTTGCATAAAAAGTTTGTATTCATTGCGCAGACGTTTTAGCGAATGTTATACACACCTGTAATGCACGATATGCATCATTTGCTCATGTTTGAGTAGTTCACTTATATCCATTACATTTTATTATATCGCGCGTGTACGCATAAAGTGCACATATTCGTATTTGTTGCTACACCCGACGAACGCTAAATTCATAGCACTCTTCCTCCGGCAGCATCACCTGATGTGGAGCGGCAATATCTGCAAAATACGAAGCGCTAGTGCATTTGACCGAAATTGTGCAAAATATTTTTCATCCCGACGCCGCGTATGCAGATGGAGATGTATGTTACGTTTATAGCTGTAAAACGGCAATGCGTTCATATGAAAATGTATATTTGAAACGTATGTAAGCCAAGGCAGCGGTAGAGGCACAGACGACTAGTCAAGTCGTACGCAGTGCTTGCGAGGAAAAGTAAAACGCGTCGAATGAAAAGTGTAGTGAAATGATATGGATATAAATGAACTTCTATATATCAGCACGTGAATTTACGCAAGCGGTATGAGTGCATGATTTACATGCTGCTTTATAGAGTTCCAGCTCAAATGTTCATTCTTTGTTTGAAATTTGTTGGTCTTAAAGTAATTTTGATAAAATGACGCAGTAATTTAGCATATTGCGTACTCAAAATATATTTCAATGATGAACCAAATAGTTTAAAAGCATATTTTTTCTACGCAAAATAAAGAATAATATACAAGGTTTTTCTTCTTCAACCCTGGAAGAATCTACTTTATAAATTATAAAATATTTATTAGAAATTTTGAATAATTCAATTTGCTCTAAACAATTGCAACGATCTATAAACTTGAAACACTTTTAGAATAGGAATAAAAAATGGGAATAAAGACTGTGTAAAAAATACATTTGTGAAGAAATCCGCAGAATGCGAATAAAAAACAATGTTGCAATTCGCCCACTTCTTTTACTTATAAAACATTAGAGCACATTCCGTTTTGGTGGAATAGTTTCGTTTATGTAACTTTTTGCTCATCGCGCGCACTCCTTCTAGTTCTTCAATTCATTCCGGGCTCTCTAGCTTCTTGTAAGTTGCGTGCGACGAGATGTTTCATCATTTCGGCGCGCGGCAGCAACTTAAATGAAGAGTTGATTAAGACGAACGGAAGCCACGAATTTACGTTTTTCCGTTCTCAGCGTCGACGGCGGCGACCGCCAACTTTATGCCAAACTTGCTGCATGCGCGCTAGTTTCGTCTTATTTTCCATTAAACTCTCTCACGGGGTAAAAACCCACCTCAACTTTACCTGCGTGTGCTAGTTCTGGTTTTTACGCTGTTTTATCCCCTTAGCAAATTGTTTAATTCCTAATATAAAAGTGGTAATTTAAATAAGTACGACGATTTTTTGCACGTACTTGCGTGAAACTTTCTCTGACTTATTTATACTGCCAATATTTACAAGTTTAACTTTAGTAATTAGCAAAGAAAACTGTTGAAGTGTAACTTCTTAATAAGTTGTGTTACTAGTTTGATAAATATTTGTTTGTTGGTTCAATACCACAAATCTTTGACTCGGTTATATTTTTCCAGTGCTATGAAATATGTTCTTCAATTAGCAATAATTTTTAAAAATGATATATGAATGGAGGAAGCGTAGTTGCAATTTAAAAGGTAGAAAACTTGCAAGAGCTGGAATAGCTTCTTTTTTAATCATTGTTTCACTGGGGCAAGAGCACTCGTTTGTACCTTAAATTATTAATAAGATGAGAAGATGGCGTCGTGAAAAAGTACTTCAAGCGTGCACGTACAGTGATTACATTTTCTTGCCAGTGTTTGCCGCGCTAGCTTTCATCCACCTTGAAGCATATTCCGTGTGCTGCTCTCCAAAGATTCTCCACATTCACCCACATTCACCCTGCTTGCCGGGTTACATACTTGCACATATATACACATTTCTTATCTTATCTCTAGAGCGTCGTAAGTTTTCATGTACTCGCACCAACCATGCGCACCTAAATAACTTCCAGATATAAAAGAAATCGTAGACAAAGTGAGTGCGTTTTATTAATGTCCTGGCTCGCTTTTCTGTGTGCTGCGAACAAAGCATCCACCTTCCAGCTGTATTTTATTTCTTCGCCCTCACGAGGCCTGCTATTTGATTTGAAACTAATCGACATCAAAGTCATTCATGTTCTTCACCTTTACGTAGTACTTTAATATACCTCGACGGCGCATCAACAAAATTACGGACATTTTCGTCAAGTGAGCGACGTAATAATTCAACATTTTTATATAATTTTTCATTTACAATTAATAAAAGTTCAACGTATAAAAGAAGTTTGTTGCGATAAAAAATAAACATCAAGTTTCTGGTATACAACCTATAATCTCATTAAAGTGTCAAAACCGTTGCTGATGTCATTTTCTCTCAACTCATCTCACACCAGACAAAGACCAACAACACACAGCCAGACATTTTTCTATTCGTCGCTGATGTTGTTGCTTTCTCCCGTTTTTACTTTTGTAGAAAAGTTTTGTTTCGAAGTTGAAATCCTTGCTTATCTGTTACCAATAAAGCAAGCAAAAAAGACGACCCGAAACCGGAGCGCTCACTCCGCAGAGAAAATTAACCAGGATAACAAACACATTTGCCAACTGACATTTCGGTTTATTAATACCTGTCACGTGCACCGTATAAAGTTTTCAACCGGTAAATCTCCCGAATTTAAGTATTGTACATTTTCACTCTATATAGATATAAATAGGCAGGTATTTATTAGCATTAACTGCGGTTATTTCAGGATGTAAATTGATCTGTTTTCCGGTGATAATGACTAATTAAAAGCGATGCAGTTTTCGAAATAAAATTTGAAATAGCTGAAGCTGAATTTAGAAGAGATTTTGCATATTTTTAATTCTGGCAGATTGATCTGTTGATTGAATACGTCCTGTAAGTGAATCCTTAAAATTTGAGCGAAATTGGTACAGAAATAGACAATGGATGACACATCAATATTCTATCAATACTGATTGTAATCGACAGAATTGAAATATTCATCCCACTAGTGTTGGTTTTGAATGGTTTGACTGGAAACATCTATTTTTACCTAGAGTGCAAACAGTAGTTATTTTTACATTTTGTAATTTATAATTTTGCAACACACGAGCAAAGAATATTTCACTTAATACGTACAAGTTGTTAAAAGTATGCGTGTTTATTAAACTGGATATTCGTGACATTAATAATTCATATCTTTGCGTTTTATGTTGATTCCTACATTCACAAGTTTATTATTACTTTACCTCACTTATTGCAATACAGTACTAATAGTTGCTCTTATTTTGCACGCTTGCAACATTAATGAAACAGCGTTTTGTACTATCAAGAATTTAATTCATAACAGACGAATTACTTTATACCTACCGAGTATATTTTTTCACAATACGAACAAGCTAAATTTCTTTGTCATTTATTTAATGAATATCTGTATTACTAAGAAGTAAAATTCTATAGTACCTTGCTTGCTTTATAGATTCATATAGTAATAACAATGTAGTATGTGTTATTTATTTAGTTTATTTCATCTGAATGTAACATTGGCGTCCGCAGGTGAATAAACTTCAGACACTTGATCAATATTTTTCCAGCGGGTTGTACGACATAAAATTGTTTTTTAATTGCTTCAGAGCTTATGAATAATTAATCCGCATTGAAAAACATTTCAGAAGTAGAAATACTTTTATATTCGCCTCATGCAAATTATACTCGTGATGGGTGAAGGATAATTATACTAATGATGTCTGAATTTGTAAAGGGTTGAATTCACAAATAAGTATACATTCTAAAATATTTTTCTCAAGAACCCTTAAGGGACCTGCAAAGTATTTATACGTTTTTCTGTCATATAGAAAATATTTTTAATTTCTTTCACAGCCAAATGGCTTCATTATTTAATTAAATCGTTATATTCAATTTCAATATTTACCTTGCAACAAGTGAAACAAGTTGCACGAAAGCAATTTGTTGTACATGGCAACAGCTGGTGAATTGAAACATCCTCATCGATTTGTAATGTTTCCCTTGTTGCTCTTAACATTTTCTCTGCTGTGAACAAATGTTACCAAGTTAAAAGTTCGAAGAGCATTATAGAAAATAATCTAACAGAATAACAAATTATTCTAATCCTTTGGCAATTTCTAAATATTGAAGGAGAACGTGAGCTACTTATAGAAAGCCTGCTTTGCACTCATGGCCAAGGTGTAATTGTTTGTTGAGAGCAGTTATTATACGCTGGCAATATTTACAAGCATGAGTATTTCAGAGTAATAATGTTTTAACGCTTGTATGCAATTAAGTAAGGTTCGTGAGTATAGCTTGTTGCAACAAGCAGCATACTCACCGAAATGCCACTCCACTTCAACTCTATTGCAGGCAAATACGCGAAGCACAGCCTCCCACATACGGTTTGATATATCTTTGAGACTTCTCCTGTTCGGCAATGTTCCGGATATGCAAATGCGAATGCAAGTACACGCGCACATACGTTTCGCGAAGATAATGCGAATGATAGATACATCCGCTGCGGCTTGCTGTTGGAGTTGAAGAGATTTATAAGCAAAGCATGCTGGTAACACACTCGTGTTATGCTGATGAAGAACGGGCGTACGCTTGTTGCAACGCGAACACTTCACTAATTAGTAAATAGATACTTGTAAAGTGAATTTCTACAAGTGCATTTTCATTCCGTACCTGCACATATTGCGAATAAAATTGCAACTTATCAAGATGCAGTGTGCTTATTAAATATTCCCAATCTGGGCCAAATGAGAAAATGAAAAACAAGAAAACATCATTAGTAATTAGCCCTCTTAGGAAAGAATCTCATTGAATTTATGAGAAGGATTACCACAGGTGTAGAATTACTTTATTGCATCACAATCCATTAGGGAAACAAAAAAGCGAAACAATAAAATAATTTATGTCATTGTCTTTTTGTGCAATTCAATTTGAAGCGAAGAAATTCAATTGGCAATTGCAAAATAATTCAATGTCTTACTTCTCCGGTGTAAAATTAATTCCAACTGAGTCCTCACTAAATCTGCGAGTGCAATTTCGTATAAATTACATCAGATCAATTATTCATTTCTTATTTATTTTATTTCGCCTGTTCGTTGATTTGTTTTCGGCTACTGGAACAGCAATTTCTTGTTATCAAACAATATGACCGGCGGGGAGCACTTGGCATTATTGGCACGCGTACGCCTCGGTGTTTTGCGTTTTACGTTCACAATTCAATGAAGGGATTTTATGTGCAGCCATAAATATGCATTGGCAACGTTTACGGCTGCTCGCTCGTCGAATTCGTTTCTATTTGCTTGCCGCCGCCGGTTTGCGTCTTGGCTGCCGCTCTCCGTCGTCGTTCCGTCAAAACGCTACAGTAATCGCCTACACTTAAACCGCTTCTAAGTAAAAACAAAGCCTTGATTATTCCTCAGCCGACAGAAATTAAATTCAAAGCACAATCGAATTACTACAATCCCAAGTAAAAGTTGCCCTTTCTACGTTTTCGTCTTCAATTCCAGGCTGTAATTGATTGAGCTAGTTAAATAATTCAAATGCCATTTATACCGTTAAGTAATTTTTGATTAAAAGTTTCGAATAATATTTGCTTTTAATGCAACAAGGAGCAAATTTATTATTCCGCAAGAATAACATTGATTGAAATTGTTTGTTCTGTTAAGTAAATATGTCATAAAATAATTATTGTTCAAATTGAAAGTCAATCACATAGAAAACTAATTTAATAAATTGAATTGCTATTTAATTAATTTCATTATACAAAACAAGATTTTAATTTAAACGAAAATAATAACACATCTGCATGATTGATTACAATTTCTATACTGTTAGAATATATTATTATTGTCAGCTAACTTCTAGTTGTTTACATTTATTTAGTGTGCTTTTAGGGCAAGGTCTTCTTGCATCATGAAAAGACTAAACAGCTTGGAACTAAACACAACGTCAATGCAAATTCCCAAGTCATTTGTTTATCATTGTTAAATGTAGCCATGATATACCCTTTAATATCGTTTAGCATTAATATTAACCACACACGCAATGTTTATTACGACGAAAGGGCGCGTGAGCAAGCAGGCAATTCTCATTCTCATCCACTCTCAACCAATCATCGTCTATTTGATTATTTATTTACGTGCACGATCTGGCCTAATCAAGATAATCACCTCGCGGCTATAATTTGATGTTTCTTTATTCTGTGTGAATTATTCACATTATTAGTGCCTTAATAATGCACGAAAGTTTCTTAAGCCAACTTTGAAACACAAACACAACACGTATGCTGTGCTTTTAACGCCAATGAAAACTCAAATTAATAATAGTCAATGATAGCATCAGCCCGGATTCAAAATCGGGCAAGTATTGATTTAACATTAAACGTGTGAAAAACATGTTTATGAATCCCTCGCACGCGCTCTATGATGACAATGATGATGTTGTTGATAATGACGATACGGTTGTTAATGCAAAAGCGATAAAGACCAAAGCCCTCCGGAGAATACTCGCGTAAAATACAACCGCGAAAGAAGCAGCAGAGAGATAAAATTGTTGATTCGCTGGACAAACGCGTTCGCCATACATTTTGCCCGGGCGTTTATTGTTATTTGTTGGATGCTTGTGTTTTTCGAGCATTTTTTTCATTCCATGAGTGGCGTGTATTTCATTCGATGATTTGACCACAACATTATGAGTTTGCTGGTTTTGCGCGCGCAATAGCCTTTTGTGATGGATAAAGTTCAATCTGATCGCGTTCGTAAAAGTCCATCACAATGAAAACGGGTGAAACACCGAAAAATATGTGCGAATTTCAAAAGAATTTGTGTGATGCATTCGGCAAAAAACAAATGGATTGCACATACTAACGCCGGCGGAAACAGAAAAAATTGAAATATTCGATATGATTTCAAACATTTTCCATCAATCACCAAATATGGCATATTTAACTTTTACTTGCGAATAGCTAGGTTTAGTATAGACGGATTTAATAATGATATTTCATCAACACTCTGTATAAATTGCATTTGAAATCGTTCTATCTGAATGCTCCTCGAGTACATCAACTGCTATCACTTTAATTTCTTATGGGGATTCGGTTAATTGGAAAAGTTTTGCGTCCAATTTTAATTTCCTCTGGTGTGCTCCGGCAGCTCGCACATTTTCCGAAAAACGGAAAACCATTTTCACTGTATTTTGACAATCGCACTATCTGCGTCCATTAAACTCGCGTCGAAATTAAGTTTGATTAATGCGAACAAATAAAAATCTGTTTATTCTATAGGACATGTTGATTGCGATGCAGTGCGGGACGTGTGTGTGGCAATATTGAAATTGCACGCGCTGCCACCGCCGCGTAATAACAGAAAGCAATTTTGATCCGGTGATTCAACAAGATCCTCAGGTCTGTTGTGGCCTGTTCGGCATTTGGACTATCAGCCTCGGCTTGCCAGTGTATTCGATTCAATTGGCCCTTTACACACATGCGCGTGTAAACCGAATGCAGTGGATGCAATGCGAATTTAGATTGTTGAATTGCAGCCGTTTTAATTCCGTGTGGGATTAGGGCGACAAAGCCAATCCATTGAAATTTGCGTGGACTGATTTCAATATCGTCAGGCTGAGACAGCTTATGTAATACGTACTGCATGAATCAACGATCAAATAGCTTAACATTGTCTCTACACTCGAGCGCAATATCCATGATAATCTTTCATTCGTACGTGGTTTATGTATCTCGAATACAAATTGACTGAATATCCGATCGCTGTAATAACGCACAATGAGTGAATAATGTGTTACTTTGTAAAATTATGCGACGCGCCTTTCATTTGTGTATGAGCGTTTATTGATTGAAATGTTTTATTAATTCTATTAAGTCATTAATTTCCATCATCTTTAATACCTGCTGAAATTCCTCAGAAATTAATTAAACAAAGGCGAGCGCGCACGTGCAAAGGAAAAAAACATTTAAAATCAAACAATGGCGAAATATCCCGGAAATTATGTTTGCATAACAAAGAATTTGCTTTAGATATCTGAAATAGGGCCTTTTGTCAACAATAATAGCAAATTTAATTATGATTGATGCGATGCTGCCTCGTTCTGATGCATTGAACAAGAAGCGCATTTAATACAAAATAGATTTCATTACATCGTGGGCGCGGCTGGGCGTTTGATTAAAATTGATTTTTATATTTAATGCAATTTATTGCGGCGGCGGCAACAGCAGCAACGTGCTGAAATATATGAGCTTATTTTTTTTTCGAAGCCGCCGCATTCTGTTTTACATGGTTTGAAGGAAAAGCGCGTGTCAGGCTGCACACTTCCTCCTCTTGAACTGCTTTGACATTTCTTCGCACTGATATAAATTTGTCTTCCTTCCTTGCCTGGCTCGCCGCCTCCTGCTCCTCTTCGCATATATGTATATTGTGGCAATATCTGCACGCGCAGACGACAACTCAATAACTCGGAATGCCGCTAACATGTAACATGCTGGCTGACATTATACTTTGTCGAGGAAATGTTTCAATGTCCCACTTTTGCTTTATAACTTCGAACTCGCACACACACGATCTCTGCCTCTCGTGTATATGCAAGATTTTCTGCGTTTGGCTAGATTTTCGTCAAGTTTAGTGCCGCACATTTTTTACGGTTACAGTTGTCTCTTACTTTATTTGGCCCCGCACCAGCCACCCCCAATGCCATTTGCTGCTGTGTTTTATGCATTCCTATTGCTGAATGAATCCGCAAAGATTTATATTTCACCACATTCGCTGGATGAAGATGTTTCGGCTTTGCCAAGAGTCGTAAAAACGAATTTTTGATATTGCAACCAAACTTCGCGTTTAAACTGCCGCAGTTATCAAAGTATCTGAAGTACAATTTATTGAATATATTTTCCAATTAAGGTGAGGAGAACAATCGATTATATATGAAAGTACTTGACAATTATATTTCATCACAACCTGTTGTACATACATTCATCAAGTATTTCATATATGCGTAACGAGAATTTGATATGTTTGCCAACTTCAAATTCGAGTCGGAATTAATTCGATTTAATGCGTGTTTCACATATTCTGCGACCACTTATTTCAAACTTTCATACACTCAAATTCGCAATTAACTGAAACTTTCGAAGCATGCGTATTATTTAAGTCACTTTATAAATTTGAAAATATTCATTTCGTGATGGTCTTGAACAATATGTAAAATCATTTATTCAAGAGAAAACTGAGAATATTATTCAATTATAGCAGGAATATGTTGAATAGGGTTGTACGTTTCGCCAAATATGAATATTAATTTCGAATGAAAGCAGAAACTTGTTTATATTAGATTTTGATTTGAATTACGGCCATTCGTATTATACTAATGCAAAAGTTAAACAAATGGAAAATCAATAGCATTATATCTATTGTGTATTAGTAGAATATCCGAATTGTAATTATAAAATTATTAATCGAATGGCTTATTTGTTAATAGAAATATAATAGAGATGTTAAATGCGCGTGTAATGAGGGGGAGTTTATAATTTATAAGTAATTCAGCTTTAATTCTAATGCAAAAATCGATAAGTGAGGTGGATATATGCAAAATTTCAAATTTGAATAGATGCGCGGGATGTTTGTTAAACGTGAGGCATCCATCACACACTGCTATGTGTAGTTTTTTATGTATAAGCAAGCACTACGTATGAGTTGGCGAAACTGGCCAGCAAAACTTGTCAAGTCGTGCAGTGGACGTGTACTGAACCGCGTAAATCAGCTGTTCTGGTCGGTCGTTGTGTAGCGTTAATGTCGGCTAATTTTTGGTAAATAATCTTGAAATTATAAGTAGTGCAGTGATCATCATGAGTGCAGTGAGATATTACTTAACATGTTATTAGATACACGTGGGATAAGATGAGCTATGGATATATAATATTTACTAAACCCATAAAAACTAGTAACCTAATTCACATGATATATTGGCTCTGCGGATTTTTCATGCAGGTATGAAGATTGCTTTTTATTCTTGCAAGATGCAGCTTGCAGTTTATAAGAAGCATATTAATTCGTTACACAATTGATTAGATTTTCTAGCTACCAAGTGAATAAATTGATGTAAATACTGCAACACTTATGTACAATAAGGTTATGAAGAATCTCCAGAATGTCAAGGAAAATGTAACAACAAATATCACTTTAACAATGATAACTACGGCATAGTGACCACATACGTAGGTTCTGCATTTTCAACTTTTTAGCAACAAACCTATGTTTATCTAAATTAACCTGCAACGTTAATACATACTGAGACATTTTGACTAGATGAGCAACATAGAATATGAGAAGAAACAGCTAGCAAACACAGGGAGATATACGTAACACAGACATTTAGCGTATATGCAATATTTTGGAAGAAATGTGGTAATGTAAATCCGCATAAATATCATGTATACATCATACTCCACATTTAGACATTTTAATCAGAGCAAGGAAATATGACGAGTCAAAATAAGAATACGAAATGGACGCGGAAGAATTAAAAGTTCCTGCTGGCATGCGCATATAAATCATAACGATTCGTGCGACATATTTTAAAAATCTTGGGACGTTTTTACTTCCCCTTTCTTGCGCTTTTTATGACGGCTTCTTCATCACACGTTTGCACGCGGGCTATTTGGACACGGCGTGCGCTGTTTTTGCTGGAAAACTTTCATCAACTTTTTGCGCTTCCATTTATCTACTCGTTTAGAGATGTTGGCGGCGAAAGTGCCTCTAAAAACTCGACTCATAAATACGTTCTTCTCGTCTCCGGAACGTGCACGAATGCCTGATCATCTCTCGTTGTATTCGAACGACGGGGGGCTAAAAGTTTTAAATATTTAAAAAGTAAATTGAAATTTTATATACGTTTTAAGCGCCCATCCATACCGCCATGAATGTATGCATAAAGTTTGTGATATTTGTCCAGGACTTGAGGAAATATTGATGTCCAACTTTATTGGCCAATCACGAACGCTATGAATATTCATAAGACATTAATAATCTCCTACGTATTTTATTTTATTCGCGGTATATTGTTTTTTATTCGACGTAATTGAGACATGAACCTCAATTTTTGGTAATGGCTTGCTATGCAATTAATGTTCATTCGTGGCAGCAATAAAGCGTTTATTTAATAAACATTTCGGGCACGCATTATCCTTAATATGCTTATGGCAGGGCAGACCCTGTAATATAATGAAAATACTTATGGAACATAAAGCGTGATGAAATAACCACAAAAATGTATGTTACGCAGATTTAGAAGTTTGCCGATGTGGTTTTCATAATCTTAATGGTAACAAAGTGCCTAAACCTTAAATCAAACAGCGTATAAATTGATCGCATCCTATTATCATTTGCGCTTATGAGACAATTGCGAAGGATTCACACTTAATAAGGGAAACAATTCGCAGTCCGCCACCCTTTCATCGTTTTCACGAATGAGCTGATCTGCAAGCTAGGTCTGAATGTGTAATCGCCAGATTTCCAAACTCAATTAGCACAACATTGCCTTCAGTAATGCGCACGAATGCGGACTTAATGTTTAAATGCTCAAGCAGCATGCAGGGCTAGCACATTATTTTCTCGCAATGTGTTGTTGTTGTGCGTATGGGCAGCTGGGGAACGCGAGAAATAGAATTGATATCAAAACAACTGCAACAGGACGTGTAGAGTCATTAAGCGAGCATTACTATAGCGAGTTAATAATCGTACAACTCCTATATTCGCGTTTTTGTTTAACAAACTACATTCAAATGTATGGTGGATTTCACTTATAATGACTTTCTGGTTACAGCGACTGTGACTTTGGTTTTCAAACCAATTTTTACTTTTTATATGAAAGATTTTGACTCGATTACCGTATTTCCCGCGATGTAAGGTGTGATTATTTTCTTAGCAAAGTGCACTTAGATATAGCGTGCGTCTTATGGTGCGATGTATATCAGTGATTGGGAACCGATATGCGTGTCACAGCTGGCACAACCTCATTTATAGTGATACGCATCTTCAAATATAAAAATTTTATCAATCATATTCATAGTTGTTTTTAATAATAGCAAGAGTTAGTTTTTAATAATTTTTTTTTGTTAAGTATCAATGAAAGATCCGTAAATATAAATCATTGGTTTCATACTTGTATCATTGGTTTCATACTTGGTTTTTGTATTTCAATTTCTATTAAATAAATAATGGACTAACAAAAATTATAAATATTTATATTTTTTAGTCACGTTTGTGATGTCTGACACGCGACGAAAATTTATTCTTTGATGTGTGACAAGCGACGAAAATTATGTTTCCATTTTTAAAAAATTTGACACGCCAACGTCAAAAGGTTCACCATTACTGACTATTCTTTGTTCAGAACTCAATATTGCTAGTATGAATTATGTTAACAACAAACGAAAATTATAATAAATTACTTCAAAATATATTTTTCTAAAAAACGTCATTGTATACGGTATACGCTTCAATCATTTTGCTTTTCCTTAATTCGTAATCATTTTCCTTTTAGTTGCGCGTCGTTATTTTGAAATTTTGGAGTATGGCCTTATTTTGTAAAGTATTTCGTTGAAGAGGAAAAGTAAAAGTTTTGACCTATGATAATATGAAAATCATAAAGGCAATTACGAGTGCATTTATTGTCAAACTTATGCGACGCGGGTGAACATCATGATGCGGACAAAACCGAAAAACTTTTGAGGCCTTCCTGCCGCGCATTTCTAAAGAAACACTTTGCGAAAACACTGTTTTGTATTTGTTCAAGTTGCGCTCTTCTTATGCCTTTCAGATGCGAGTTTCCTAAAAGTTGACAAGTTGTGAATGGGAAATTGCCCGCATTCATAACTTGGGCAAGAACAAAATTGTTGTAACATAGCACACAATTAGTTGGCAGCCAAACAACAACATTCGAGTGCGCGCACGCTTTGACTGAGATTTTACGGAAAATTAATTATATAAAACAAACAAGTTATGTGCGCATAAAATCCGCGAATGAATCGCTTCCGAATGACTGCAATTTGAAATCGTAAAAAAACTATAGAGAATTTTATTGTATTTACAAATAGCCAAATTAGACAAACGCACGATTTTCCACTCAAATACTTTTCCGCCTGTTTATTGAGCATATAACTTGAACGTTATTTTATATTTCCGGCTTTCGTTTAGAATCGGCGATTGCAATTCGTTCAGTCGTGCTTTATTTAGCGAGCACAAATTATTTTGCTTGTTAGACAACTATCGATTGTTGAAAATATATTTCTCGGCCGAGGCGGCACACGCAGGCAGCCGACGAATCTCCATAATAAATTCGTGCGCTGAGTATGTGCACCGCTGATGCCGCCGCCGCCGTCGCCAGCGAGAAGGTGGTATTAAAAATTAAATTGGTTTCCATTAAATTTTATATGGTTTGCCAGCAGCAGACAGCTTTGAGCAATGTGCAAACAAGTCTTAGCACGACGCAATATGCATTCCACCTCTTTCCAAGCAAGGGCGCGTTTCGCATTCTTGATTGCATTCAAGTAATATGTGCAGCATTATGCGCATAGTTCTTCATTTAAATATCGAACGTGTTGCAGTGTTCAAACTCCAACGACGTGGCGCAAAAATAGAAGAGAGAAACCAACCAACCCCATGCGCTCACGTTTCTCGGCTATTTCATTCCGCTAACAATAAACGCTCGCCGTATGATGATTATACGCGAATAAATTTTATATTAACTATTAATTCAACGCATATGAAATTCAAATTAAATAATTATATTGAGGTCAGTTACTCCACTCGGAAATAGGGTGTTATTTATTATTAAATATTAATATTAATGATTGTAATATTCAAATATATTATTAATCATTAGCGAACTTATTCATTCAATTTGAATACGACACAGATTTTGAATTTATTTATTATTTAATTTCCAAATGCATAGCAGGAGTGCAAAATTCGAAATAAGTCATTTATATTAATTGCAAGAAAATGTAAGAAAAGCCTGGAATTATTTTAATGGTAGGTCTAACTGAAAACATGCATCAACACATAAACTTTTGCATTTGCTAAGAAGTCGAGCAATACTAGAGAGTTTTCGCAGGAACGAAACCTTTGGAGTAACAAATCTACTGAAGGCGACACCCAAAGTGGCGTTGAACCTACCCGTACACAGTATATATTCGGGTATAACTTACTGAAATAAATATTGCAACCGGTCGTAAAGTGCGCACCACAACCGCCCATGCGCTCTGCGTGCTAAACGTAAATGAAAAATATTTATGTTGTGCATGGTCGAAATAAATTAAACTATACTGAGTGCTTTTAGTAAACAAAGCCACAAGTTGTTTAAATCTTTATTAAATATTCAAGGCGATGTTTCAATCAAGTCTGTTGGGAAATTATTGTTGTGCATTTATTCATTAAATGAACAAAACATTAAATGGACATTTCTTGGAATTATTATAAACAACTGTCGAATCGGATAAACATCAGATTATTACGCTGTAATGGCATTTTTGAAAGCCCCTAGGCCCCCCTGCTTAAGCAAAAAATGAAAAGCGTTTTCATTTTGCCCTTATTTTAATTAAATGTCACAATGTGCCCTTCGGTCGACTGCTCTCATATTGACATATTTTTGAATATCCCTCCCGCCTTTTTAGCGCTGCACGAGTGAACCCACGAGCCGAAGTGAATTTATAATTTCATTATAAACACATTATCATCGGCATCGTCTGCATTATAATATACTGTTATTTTATTATTATGATGATTATTATTAATATGGAAAGGCTCAATAATGAATGGATTTTAATATAAAAGCTTTTCATATAATAAAACATTTTAAGTTCATCTTCAAATTTTCATCAAACAATGACGATCCAGAAGTATTTCAATATAATGTTTCAATCCGCTCGCAAATTTGATAAATATTTGTCAGGATTCTTCCCTTTGAAATATTATTTATGTGTATTTTGTTATTATTATGTCCGTATGAAATTACAACGTGGGACTGGATAATGTTAAATATTTATTTAGCAATAATGAAATTAATATCGCAGTTTACAAAAGTAGTAAAAAGGTCAGTATTTAAATTATAGTGTAGCTATAATTTGTTAAAGTTTCTTGGAAACGATATATATTTTAAGGTCAGGTGTGCGGGTACTGGGATACGTAGGGAAGAAACAAAAACTCTAATGGAACAACAACAATATTTTACGCTAATGAGATTTCCCTTGGTAGGATTATCGTGTAGCATTAATTATAAGAATCAATTAACTTTTTGTGCGCTTACGATGGGTTCGTGAGCTTCATCTAAATAAAATATCGGTGTATGCATACGCCTCTTGTGGATATGGTAAAACTACAGAACAGTATTTATGATTATCCGTTTATTACACACACGCATACGTACATTGGTGTTTGCGTAGATAAAGATAAAGCAATTACGGGATGTGCAGGCGGCGCTGGTTGGCGGGCTATCAGGCAGGAAGCTGGCCAAATGTGTCGATTCAATATATGACCATAAATTAATGTGACTTAGCTTCTTATGGCCTCGCATGCGTCGGATTAATGGGTGGATAATTTAAGCACCGAACGCGGTGCCCGCGCTGCTCTTATCGGATTTATCGATGAAATCAATTCCCATGATTATATTTGAATTCTCATACTATTCATTAATTCATATTATTGACCATAATTTATATTTATTGATCGTATTCGCATTTCGTTTTTTTTCCACGATATTAAACAAACTTTCAGCACAAAGTGCTTCCGGAATTGAAATTGAAATATATTTTCGCCAGCCATGAAATAAATTGCGAAATAAAATATGTAAATTACATGGGGGGCATTCAATAACAAAAAATTTTACGCCATGATAAAACTTTATAGCGTATTACTTCAAACGCATCTTACACTTAAGTTGTATTTGAATAGCCAGACGTTTCTCAATGTGATAAACGATAACAGCTGAATAAACCTTAAAATTTTGAGAACTCGTAAAATATAAAAATATCCTCGGACAAATACAATAGTTGCCTTCCAGCTTTGGTAAGTGAAACCGCAAATGGAACTATACTTAAAACTGCCATTGTTTTCCCAGAACTCTTGCTTCTTGAACATCGTTTGAATATTTTATCAATACATTTCCACTGTACTTTCATAGAAACTTGAGCTTCTCATCTTTAAAAGACAAGAAATTTTAACGGTTAGATAAGGAAATGTATAAACAGAAAAGTGTTTTAAGCAAAAAGAAAGCCGAAAAAAGTGAATCTATAATTAGCATTAGAGACGAAGTGATTTTTCGTAAAACGTGTTTTCTTGGCAAGTAAAACGAAATGTTTTTGCAGACGTATCTTTCATCTTATCTCTTCGTATGTCGTTGAATCTGTACGCAAGAAGCCATTGCTTTTCATGCGCGTTCATAAAACATCCGCATTCAATTGAGCATCAGGCCAAGAAATCTCTGATAGAATGTATGTGTTTGTTAATGCCTTCTAACCATCGTCGCTGCTTTGTTACAGGAAGAGGTCGCGAACGCGTTTCGTATTGTGTTCGGAGCACAATTCCGCATTTTCCATCGTCCTTCGAGTCGTTACCGGTACAACAGGCGGCGCATCTGTTCTCATTCTTCGCAAAGGTAAGCAAACCAGAGTCAATATTATCCTTTCGCTACTCTAATTAATTCCAAGGCTGTTGCCTTTCACGAGTGCGAGCGCCACACGCAGATGATGAGTTTATTTCATGTTATCCTTAATAATATTCGCGTTATTTAAATCCAGACTACACCGATGCGTTTATTTATTATGTGCAAAACTAAAACGTTTTGTTTGTTTAGTTTCTAGAGATTTGTTATGAAATAACAAATCAATATTCGTATTTGATCCGAGGATCTATAAATATAACATAAAATTTGCAAAGCTCCGGGCTAAAAACTGGAGCGGCGTGCGAGCAGAAAAACTAGCAAAAGGATATTTTTATAGAATTTCTTCCTGAATTTTGAGTAATAAATCAAGTAAGGGAGACTGAAATATTTTAGGGGTCTCTAATATTCCATCTTTTTCAGCGTGCGCTTACTGCATTCGAATATTTTTTCGGCGGAGTTTGCAATGAGTGTAAAAACGCGCGCAAGCTGCGTAATAAATTATCAAAATTCATTCGCGATTTTCGCTCGTCTTCTTTCCGGCTTCTTATTGCCTCCGTATCTCCAAATGGCGTGCGCGCGCCGTGCTTAGCTGCATCTGACGAACACGCTTAATATTCCGCAAACGGCGCTCGCGCTCTCTAAGACTGCTTAATCTCTTCCTGCTCGCGCAAACTTTATGTCATGCACACTTAATCATTAAACGGATTCGGTTGATTCGGAGGGTGTATTATCTCGCTTCCGATTCATCTGCTGCTTCCTTCTTCAGCGCAGTGCGATGTTCGCCTCTGAAAATTATGCTCTGAAACTTTGGACGGCGCCGGTAATGAACCTAACGTTCCTGTTCACCTTTGCGATACGGGTGCCACGTTACAAGATATTTTCAAAATTCAATATTACCTTTTGGTCATTCGAGTTTTAATACCAAATACGTTTGAATCGATTAATTACTAAATGGAAAAAATGAACATATATTTTGGTCCGCGTGCACCACTGTTTTAAAAGAGTAATATTGATCCTTTACAAGGACGAAAAGAACTCCAAGCATATTTTTATGGTCTTTACATACGAAATCTATATTATTCGGTTGAACGTGTGAGGCTTGAGGTGAGAATTATTGACAGGCAGCAGTCGTACGCAGATATGATATTATGAAGGATTATGTGCGGTCGTGTCTGGTTTCGGTTTGCAACGCGCTTAGAAATTGCTTTGCGGTTGGAATGCTGTGCAGGAAAATTCTACGGTTCACTCGTACCTGATACAGCTTATTATGGATGAACTTTCTGTCCGTGTATGTATTCAGACTATCCGCATGGCCCATCCATCCTTCTGTTCGTCCTGCCCATGGCATTCTAATCGCTCTCCTCATTCATATATCATTTATAGCGCTAACAATACCGACAAATTGGGATCGATGATGGTGCGTTCTGCTTCATTGACAAATGATACTCATTTATATGAATTGTTGCGGTTTTCTTTATTATTTGCTTTCGCCGGATTACTAATAGAATACGTGCGTAATTTATTATGCGATTGCGAATGCTTTTGTAGCCGAAAAAAATTAGAACACAGAATAATTATACTGGAATTACTATTGCCACGATTAAGATAGATTATGAATCAATTTTTTCCTTGGGATATTCAGGTCAGATTTATGCGATGATTTGTTCAAATCAATAACTCGTTTTTAAATGTTGTTGAAAAGAAAATTGAATTATTCAGTAATTGCTATCGATTTCTAACTTTGCACTTAAACAATCAGAAAATGTTGAACAAACAATGAGTGACCAAGTGCTCGTACTATTCTCGAAAATGTATTATACACTAAGTTTTGGTCGACGCAGCACAATTTCGACGTGATTTAATTATAAAACTTTTAGTTGGCGTATAATTGCAAGTCAAGGGTTCTTTGGTTCACGCGCGCACAAGACCTTTACAAATTTCACACCCTCTGACATCGTGTGACGCAAAAATGCCAAATATGTTGGACGGACTGAGTGCGGGTGCGCGCCAAAGGACATCAGCGGCGTTGTAAGCAGTGTAAATATTTTAAGAGGCTGCTGTCGTCCGTGCTCATGTAAAATATTCTACATTCGTCGACGTCCAAGTTGCACATGCTTTCAGAAAGTATTTAAATTATTTCAAATTCATTAAATTTTTATCCAGTGTGAAATTTTACCAATAATTTTTTGTTCTAATTTTGTTAAAAATAAAATTACGAAATAATCCTGAAACAATACAATGAAAACTAAGAGAATGCAGAAAATCCTTTGAGTGAAAATCAAACCAAAGTCAGTGTTTGATCAAAGTGTTTTGCGATGCGGCCTGATGAGTCGTTCTGTATTCAAAAGGCATGAAGTGCTTGTTTGCGTTAAAGGACGACGTTCAGTTAGGCATTGAAAGGCGTTCGATACCGAAAAATTTGAATGCATACGAAGGCTGAACGCTCGAATAAAAAGACTCGGCGTTTATTATTCATTGATAAAGCGTCGCCGGGAGATTATACCCTATTATAATAATAATATTGAGAGAGAGCAGAGCGTTGGGTGATTTTCGCCTCATTGAAGGCGGTCGACTACCGAACGGATAATGCCTGATAATGTAAGGCGTAAAAGGATCTCGCATTCAGCTTTCAGGAGATAATCAATTTCAGGCATATCCTGATCATTTAATAAAAGCTGCATTTTTGACTTGCATTTATGAAAACCGCCAAAAAGTTGAAACGTTTGAATTAATTTTTATTATCACTTTGCTTACCCACGGTAAGTAATTTTCTGCTTGTTGACTGGTAAAAATATTAATATCATTAGCTTTTAGCTTGAGTGACTATAACTGAATAACTATTATAATTCCAAGTTGAAATTATTCATGAAAAGCTACTAAGGCCATAAGACATGAATAACTACATGCTTTGTGGATGAAATTAAATCCATAATATATTCTGCTCCAAGTATAAACTGCGATGGGCAAGAAGATCTGAGTAAATATGAAATTCTGATGGTGAATTAAAATTGAAACTAGTAAACTAGCGTTCCCTCTTATAATAAAATTAATGTTATTCTTGAATTCTAATGTTTGAAAAGTTACTCACCTAAAAAAGGTCATTAATATCAGTTTATTTCCAAGGATAATATAATGTTTATTACACACTTACAGTATTTCAGAATCAACATTCTTCGGAATTTTAAAATGACGACTAAATTAATAATTTACAAAAACTTAACAAAGTAATAGAGCGAAGGAGCGTGGAAAAGTTGAGTGAAACTTGCATGGCGTAATCCAAGCAACTTCCACCCGTAATCCTTGATTATAATTCTGGGATTTCTTTTTCTTATTCCTCGTCGACCTCTTCCCTGCATGTTCATAACTTTTTTTGCACTTCTTCGGAAATCCTCGTCGAGTAGGTTAATTAAAAATTATGTAAACCCGAGCCACTGACGAGTAAGTTATGAAGATTTAAATACATCCCACATAAAATAATTTACGAGCGCAAGGAGCGCGCCGGAAAACCTTAGATTTATTTAATAACACGACGATGTTTTCAAAATACTGCGGTGCATTGTGTTTGTGCAAAAGTTGACTGTTGGTCTCTTGGTTATCCTGACTGCGGCGCTTCGCATTTTCCTGCTGTTGCTACTTCCTTGTAAATATGCATAATTTATGGTCGCCTCGAGTTCCGTTATTAAATTTTATTAGCAGGGACTTTCCTAATTACCAATTACAACAGGATAATTACTATTACTATGTGTACATGCAGGAAGTGCACGGGTTATACCGCGCTTGTCCATTTGCTCCATTTTCGAAATTATGTGAAAAATATTACTTGAGTAATTTCGTTCAATTTCTCACAATTAACACTTACTTCTTTTCGCAGCGCTCTAAAACGTAACTAAAAAGTTGTACGCGAATTTGAGGAGCAATCAAGCAATGGAGTAAATTTTATAATGATTACAACCACAATTACATCGCGAAGCGCGAAAGTAGTTGAAATAAAGTTGCTTTGCGTGAATTTCAGCGAGCACTAATATAGAATTACATAGTTTCGGATTTTAACCAGTCGAGCTTCGACTCGAAACGCGCGTTCGCGTTCCAACTTCATATATTCATCCAGTTTATAGAGTTTTTGGTTTATGGTTCATGGTTTACGGGCTTAACTTACTTGTTACGCATTGGATGGGTGCAATACCGCCGTTTTCCGGTTTGGCACTAATGATGCGAAATGAAATAAATAGCATCGTGCAAACTATAAAGTGCTGTCGAATAAAACACCAATGCTGGCTGTAAACTGCCATAACGAGCACTATTTTTGCTCATCATCAACATTATTATCACACAGATGCACTACACTTTACTCTAATTTATTTTTGTTTCATACTTTTGCCTTAATTTCATCCCATCTCGAGTGCAAATTTCAAGTTATCCATCATACTTAAAGTCTCAAATAAAATAATTAAATATTTTATTATTTTGCATTTTCCATATTCCGAAATCATCAAGTAGGGTTTAAAACACGTTTACTTATTTCAATTATAAACCAAAGTTTTTGAGGGAGAATGTAAACTAATATTTAACAAAGCATAGACTAGTGTCAACTATCTTCAGCAGTTTATGACCTAAAGTTCATTAGGATATCGAGCAGTAAACATAGAAACTTGCAATACGATTATTTGCCGAACAGAAATAGCATTAGTCGTGTATGTTGTTCGTCTAATTCGTATAAATCGAGTGCGCTCGAATATGTGTGCCAACGGAAGCTCCGGAACTATTCAAATGGTCATTATGGACCCTGTATTAGAGCTAAATATACATAGATCTTCGATATGCATGTACATGTGGAAGTGGTACGTTGCGTTCACATATCTGTAATTTAATCCATCCATGTTTACTGCTCTCGTATGTATTAATTGATAGAATTTGAAACTTATAATGATACTTGATAGTAATCGGCAATAATCACTGCTTAATCCTCGCAAATTGCAAAGTTATGAGTGTGGAAACGACAATACTAATAATCGTATGATTTGTTTTGTAATTAGAATTAATATATTAATTTCTGTAATATTTGTTGAAGTACCAATATATAGTTAATTATTACTGAGTTTATAACAAGTTATGGCATAATTAATAAGCGTAACTAGTTTGCTCGATTGCCAATTAAGAACATAATTATTCCCCAATCGCTGCAATCGGAGCGGATTTATAATAACGGATAATTTATGAAGTAAATTGTACAAAATTTTATGATTACTCACCTTGAGAAAAATCCTTGGAAGTGGCGCCGATGGAAATCAGTTAATGGAATTTTCCAATAGCCCCATTTCTCAGAAACAAAAAAAGGCGCAATTTTGACATTATTAGACATTGAATTCCAAATTGATTGATGAGTGAAGAAAGATTGCATTAAATTTTTGTTTGAACTTTTATACTTGAACATTTTTTACCGCTTGTTTGTTCGATTTTCGCACTGGACAGACGTGTACCAAGCATCAGAATGCTTTTTGAGCTCAAAACTCCACTGGAGGAAAGCTTTTTCATTTCCGACGCAAACGTACGGCTTGAACATAATGTTTAATTAAAATTTCCGCCGTCGTCTGTATGGCTAATTAAACATGAAATTATTTACATAGCCATGAACATTTTTTACGGCACTCTGTATATTTTATTGTTGGCGGCGCCTTGTTCATCCAGCATCCCCTCTGTTCGTCGGGCGCAGCGTATTCGATTCGCACCCTGTGACATTGATCGATGAATCAAAATATAATTCTAATACGTTTCTCCTTCGACCTTAATGTGGCATAATTTCAAAAATTTCAATCTCGATCGATCAGATTCTAATGGTTTTTTTCCATCGACGCAAAAAGCGCGCTTCATTCATTTTCTTATCGCTCGCGCAGAATAGCTGTGCATTACGCGTACCAACTAAACATTTATTTTATCTGACTTTTACATACACACCTAACAACTGTAGCAGTGAATCCAATGTGCACGTTATGCAAAATCCGATAAGCACACTTAATACACTCAAATGAAGTGTGAGCGTCAATTAAATCAACGACTTTCACTTACGCGTATTTAGGATTGCACGCGCAGTAGTCGCAGAGTGCGAAACACATAGACTCATGGGTAATTCAAATATGTAGATGCAAAACCTCGAATTTATACGAGCGCACAAAACAAAACGAGCGCGCTATGCATTAGACATCTTCATTCGGTAGCGTCGACGGCGGCGTTGGCGTTGGCGGCGGCAGCAGCAGCAGCGCTGTCACCCACACGCACAGCGCACTCTTCACTAAATTATGTATTGCTTAACAAACTGTTGTCAGTCTCAACGCACCAAAACGCACTCGTACATGCATATATGTGTATACAAATATGTATGCAAAAGCACCCCCCGAACGCACCCTTATTCCGCGCTCGACTCGGCGAGCCGTGCAAATACGAAACACTGCCAAATTAGACGCGCACAGACGAATTCAATTAAATAATTTAATTTGTTTTTCTTTGTGCTTCCAGGTGAGTTTGAATTTCAATCCAAACTACGCATTGTTGTTCGCTCCAGCAACGCAACGCGCCGGCAAGCGTAAGTTTTGCACTTGCTGTAATGTTTAATTGATCATTATTCTGACGGACGAAGTACGGCATATTTCATGAGCTATTACATTCAAAGTTTTCTAATGACTTGACTATTGCTATATGCACAGTTAACGAACAGCGAATTTATAAAAATATCTATATAAAATTATGACTTATTTGATGGGTAAGGTTTTGATTCGAGATGAATTTTTATGCAGTCTGCGAAAAAATGTAGGGTAGCAAAAATATTAATGAATCTGGCAGTGAATTTATACGAAATTATTTTTTATCGTTTTTGCACACGAATCGGGAGAAGCGCGTTGTTTCTCTATCAAAGTTTAATTAACTTTTTAATTTAGATTCACTTTTTCTCGCGCAGCCGGCAAAAATAAAAATGATGAGTTGATAGAAACGCAACGCGTCTGATTACTTAACGTGTACGCGCGCTGCGCAATTTTAACTTTTCCAATATATAAGTTTATAAAACATTTAATTAGATCATCTCGCCTGTGCGATTGCTCAACGTGATTTATTAATGTGCTGTATGTGCCTTCAATCATGCTGGTTACACTTTGTTTTAATATTCAATTATTTTTATCACTTTCGCAATATTTCAATATTCCTCTATCACAAGACTTTAAAACTTTACAGTAGTCTAGAACAACTTGGTAAAATTAGCAAATATATACGTTGAATGAGGAATTATTTTACGATATTGCACAATTTTCTAGAAAAGTCTATAAAAGCTGCATCATTTAAATATTATAACAAAAGCTGCATTATTATGAAAATGAGCATAAGAACGTTGTTAACATTATTCTATTCACAAGCCTCGAGGTTACATTTTAAATACGTATATTTGTTGAATATCTTTATTTCCATGGTGGACGGTCGCGTAGAGTTGCAAGTTGGTAATCTACTTTACGTCGCTGATACACAGAAACGACGGCGTGAAATGGTGAAAAATTAAGTGCTCCGTAAGGGGTTAATTAAATGCCTGAAATTAAATACGCATACACACGTACGTCGCGAATAGGAGCGGCACACAAAAAGGAAGGCAACGGAAAAAAACAACAATTGTACATTTTCATTTTTACGCGCACGCTCCTCTGCAGCTTTACGATTTCTCTCGCAGCGTTTTGCGTGCGGACGTCGGATATTCGCGTTTATTAATTTATACGTACGCGCGCCGCAGCGGAGTTACTTCTTTTGCGCTGACCCATTAATCATTTCGCTGCATGTAAGTACGACGAATTCTCAACTTGGGGGGAAATTAATGCCGACTTCCATTTACATAAAACCATTTGATTTACCCGCTTCGTTGCCAATGCCTCGGCTAGTCGAATGAACCAAACTATTGTTAGACATTTTGCTGCATGTTAAGCGGCTTGTACTTTTAAAATACATTCAACCAGTACAGAAACGGTTTATAATGAACGATTCATTATGTTTGTAGTAAGTACGTATAAACTTGTATTTTAAATGGGGTCGTATTTATCATTTGCGCTCTCTATAAGTACGTATATTTATATTTAGTACACCTACGGGGTGGATATAATCAAGGAGGTAACTTTGTTGTTCTTGGAAGAAAGAAAAGTCCAAATGACATTACTTAATGTAGCTACCTAAAAAGTAATCAGTTATAGAAGAAATAAATACACAGTCTTGAATTATATTGTTTTGCGCGTTATAAACACACATCGAAGTTATGGTCACATGCGCGCCTCGTTGGAAATGACCTGAAACGTCGAAATTATACTGCGGATGTCATTAAAATGGCAAACGACGTAAACGCTCTCGTATTCGTATTTCGCCACATTTTTCATGCACCGTGATACTCGGCGTACGTGTTGCTCCAGTTTCGCCTCAAGCTTATGCTGCTACTGTTGGCGTTGTTATTGTTGTTGTTGTATTATTATTGCATTTTCCATTTCGATTCCGCTTTATGAGTAAATAGAGTTGCGTGCTTCGCGCGCGCGTCTCGAAGAGGGTGGATGCGTAAAAATTCGATACGAAATGTTACACCGAACGGCAAATTTATCGCGGCGGGAAGCAAAACGACATAATAAAAAGGCATGAAAGTCTTAAAATATTATGAATTTATGTAGCACGGTTATGCCGTATTGCTTCGCACGTTTGCACACTCACATTTAGCAATACAATCATGCGAATACATAAATTATTTTATTCGCATTGCTATAGAAAATATGATTACCGTTTTATATGTTTTAATTAACAACTAATTACCAAAGTGTTTCATTAGATTGCATTCGGTTTTTATGACTGCCTTAATATGTATGTAGATTATTTGACCTTTGCATTGCTAAAATAATTGCTACGCGCGTTCACTGCGAAATTTACCTTTTCTGACTAGAATTTAGCCTCGGGACAAATGACTTATTTCGTAGAAGTATTTTAATTAAATAAGCATAGCTCAATTAATTACTCAATGGAAAATCGCGCATTAATTTACGTCATTACTCTGCAGTTTTATTGGTAATTACTAGGCACTTTTCATGCGAGCGAAAATGATTTCCAGTTTTAAGAACAAAAGGTGAACGCACTTGCTAATAAAACGTGTGATAGTAATGTGCTGCTATCCAACAAAGCACTCTCAACAACAACAAGTTCTACAGCAGCAAGAAATTGTTTTTTAATTGCTTTAAAGGCCGTGCATAATTTATGCCTGCTTGTTTGTTGTTGCTCCATGGTAAAATTAGTTAAAGTAGATTAATTTCTCGCTACGTTATGTCCACACTTTTTATATTGTTTTTCTTATCACCATAGTAAATAAGTAAGAATTTGAGCGAATCAATAAACTGGCGTTGAACTAAAGTTTATATTAAATTATTCATAGAGCAAAAATCAGAAAACTGATTTTAATTTATAGTAACTACAGCATAGATTTTTCTGCTTTGATATTAAATCAACCCCTTGTGGAATAACATATGAGCAGTGCGAGTACAAATTGTAAAATAGCAGCAGGAATCTATTTCCGTAGCGTGCGAAAGTTCATGTTCGGTCGAATCTATGTCGATCTAAAATTGAATTAAATTTAATGTTTCATTTATATTCCTGCTTGCCAGTCGTATTCCAGTGGCGATGTAGGCGCGTTTCCATTGCGGGTGGTTTTCTCATTGCTTATACATACATTGTGCATGCGCGGGTGGCAAACTTGTACTACAATGAGCCGTAAATTGTTTCAATGCATGCTACATTCGGATAGCAATAATGAAACTTCGATTTTTTGATTCTCAATTTTGATTAACAAATTCTGATACCTAAGATGAAATCACTTTTCCTTAGGATTGACTATTCAGTTCATAAATGAAAATTGAATGCTTACGGTGATTGATGTCAAGATTTAGGCCATAATACTTAAACATTTAGCTTCTTCGCGGCCCCGCACTGATGAACGGCAGCGATTTTCGAAAATACCTTTTCGAAGTGGAAGGCGTGGAGGTCGCTCTTGAACGATTGCATTTGAATTTAAAATGCGTCAATTGCAGTGCATTTAAATGCCATTAGCGACCCTTCACATTTCTGAAGCGTGCAGATTTCCTGTGCGCATATTGTCGCTGCCGGCGGCGGTGTCGACGTGGCTCTCGTGTATAATGAGCGCGCGCGCCGCCGCCACCGCCGCCACCACAGCCGCCGCACGCATTTCTCCACACGCATACACACATTGCTGCGTTCCTATATAAATGTAAATTGCCGTGACTGACACGCTTTGCATTCGCACCGCGCGACGCCTTTACATCACCGCGCTATTATTTGCAAGCTTCATTTTATATTGCGTCTCCACTGGCTGGCTGGCAGGAAGGCGACTGGAAAGGGCTCCTCTTCATGCGCGGGGGGCTGCAACTAATACGCGCGTTCACAGCGAGTGCAAGGCGCACACAGTCGCCATGCGCAAATATATATTAAATTAGATAAGTGAGGGAGAAAATGTAATTTATGGTGGATCGCGTGCCTTCCTCGACACTCGCATCCGCCGCCGACGTGACTGTCTAAGTTATTCTGACGCTCAGCGCGCTTTCAGCGAGCGCAAGCGCCTGAAATATGTCGTTGCACATTTCGCCATGCTCACGAGATACGTCATTGCTGTTTTGTGCATCTTGTCTTTCAGATTTGATGCGCATAATTTCCCTGTCCCTTCCGCTGTTGTCTCTCGTGTCCCAGAAATGTTAATATCATCTTTACGCACATGTGGTGCTTATCATTTGCGTAAAAGCACTCGAAACTGCTGACAACGCAATTTTGATTTATGAACATTGCGTTAGTTTGATACACAAATTATCCTTAAGGAAGGATTGAATAAATGAATCCATGCGCAGGATAACATACTCGTATAGCAGTGACCTCGGTTTATATTGAAAGGACGAAAAGAAGTTCGTCGAATGACCACGCACACTGGGACGCTGAAGTTCAATTATTAAAGCCTGCATGTAAGGGAAACCTGACCGCAATACTACGTCTAACAATCGTATTTGTATCCAATTTCCTTTTTAGTTAACAGGACTTCTCGTATTTCTATTCTTCGGAGGGTTCTCGTCGAAGGTCAGCTCGTCAATCAGATAGCATCTTCTGGAATTCTTATAGCGATTCTATTGCTTTCTTACATTTCAATAGATTACACACGCATACACGCTGAGTAATCAATACATAGTTAGTTTCGCGCAAAATTTTAATGCTGTACATAGATTTCATTAAAGCAGAGGGCAAATTGTATTTACTTAGATTGGTTTCATTCAATTTTCTTAAATTTAGAGACTGGAACGCGGCCTTTGGGGACTTGATATATAAATATAACGGGCACGACATTCGGAGGCGGCGGAGCGCGCAAGCGGTGGCATGTGCGCGCCTGTAGGTCATTTCCGGACTCTTGAAGCTCCGACCAGACGCGCGGACGGTCTTAATATAGCCTCTTGTCCGGTCCATGCACGACGCACTAGCAAACCGCCGCCACCGCCTCCGGGCAGATGTATGTGCTACGTGCCTCCATATGTCTCCAAGCGCACATTCCATACGCCACTCTGACTATCATTCAGTTCCAGCACACTCGCTCTATTCTCTCGGCACGAATGAGTGTCCATAACCCCAAGCAGTAATACAATTCGCCAACTTAAATTGATTTCATAAGATTTCATAAAATCCATTTGTTTGCGCACGTAATATGTACATCACTTGAGTAGATACATCTCTCAACTTGAACGCAAACGTTCAGTTATTCATCATTCACGTGAAACGCGTAATTTTGTAGTTTAAAGGGTGTGTTTCGGCTGAAAACTGTATAATCATCATTGATGACAACTATTATCACGATACATAAACAAGCCATTTGAATTTACAAGCTGGAGACACAAATTAAAGCAGCATGATATGATTAATAACCGTTCGTATCTTGTTTAACAAGCTTTAACATTCACAATGATAACACAAAACTCAGCGGTACTTTACATACGTAAATTTCATTAATTATTAAAATGTGCCGTGCACATTTGCACGAGGGAATTGAGCACGCATGATTCGGCGCGTTCACTGTTTTATTCAACTCGCCGCAATAGCAAACTGACATCAGTTGAAATTTCGTCCGACGTTAATTCCATTAATCCGTGAACCGTTTCATACGTTTTGTATGGTCGCAGACATTATGATGACTCTTCGCTTTGCTCCACCGAAGAGAGATGTACGATACAAAAGAAGCACGAACGGTATAAACACGCAATCGTCAAGGGAGTTAAGCATGCATGCTCGCGCGGTTTGGCGAAAGAAGTTGCGAATATTCAAAATTCACTCGACCGTATGAATGCGTTTGCAAATTGCCTGAACGGTATGCAAACAATAAGGAACTCGCGCTAGATGAACAAGAACAACAACAACAACAACAACAGCAGCAGTGCTAATAATAAAAACATGCGTGCTTATGCTGTGCTCGAAACGTTTTCAGCTTTGTGATTAATTAACCAAGTTAAACACAAAAAAGTAAAAAAAAAAACTTTCAATCAATATGTGAAGAAGTACTGCGTATTATTTTGGAGGGTGTTGTACTGTTTTTATGCTACCTTTCTTGGTATTTCAGTAGACGAGTATAGTTTTTTTCTAATATTCGAATATTTGCCGCTGCAATTTATCAAACTTATAAGGCAATATTGAATCACATTTGACCTGCGTACATATTGTGCATATGTGGTCGCTTAAATGCCGGAGCAATATTGCCTTGTATTCGCCATCAGCCGCCTCATAACCCGACGAACAAGGCGACGTCCAATAACTTGGCACATAAATCATATTGTGCACAATTCATTTCGAAAGCCTATAGAGCGACAGTCACTGCAGTACCAACAACAACAGCGGCGAAAACAGTCACGATCCTTGCAAGTGCGCTGCACCGTCGACTGGTGACCTGATAACACACTACGCTCAATACACATACACCCCCGAGCGCGCCGTCATATTCGAACGCGCTGAAGGAATGCACACACTCGAAGTGGAAGAATGGAACATTACGAACTGAAGAATGAATAAAGTTTGAATGAGATATTTTCTCGATAAACTATAAAGTGCTTCGGCGACTTTTCGTTCTCGATGTGGTGATTAAACTGCATTCGCGGAGCCATATGCTTGCGCATGCAGATAGATAGCGTAAAGAAAAACACGCGCGAGGCGGCGGCGGCGGGCAAATAGAATCCGAGCCCGGCCGGGGCGGAAATCGTGCGCTTTGGCAATTCAAATTGCTTGCGAAAATACCGTACGAATCGCGAGGGATTGCGCGCGCTCAATAATACTCCAATCAGTCTTCAAAGCTTCGGCTCGCCGGCTCGAAAGTACATTTATTCTTCTATCAACAATTCGCCACTCGATCTCGATCGCGAACTTTATCTCCATTTATTTTATGCGTTCGTATGTAGTAAGTCTTTGAACTTTAAGCGATTAAGTGGAACAGGAAGCGAGCTAAACGACAAAGCAACCGACTGTATTTTTATTTGTAGTTGGATGTATAACATCGGATTTCATAACTCGGTTAACATTTACTACCCCTTATCTCTTTTATTATTTGTTGTTGTACTTCCAACGAAAGCCACCCCTAAAGCATTCTAGCCTTTTGTCGGAATTTATAATAATTAAGAAAGAGACTTGATGGCGTTAAAAGCTTGTAAAATAAATTTTATTGCAACTTGATAAACATTTACACACTCTAAATCAGCCGAGATTTATTTTAACGACAACGAACTCCGATGGTATAAACATATATTATTTCAATCAGTAAAAAACACACAGAACCCCTAGGAAAACCTCGTATTTTACATGCCAAAGCGGCAATAGATTAGCGCGTATATTCATTTGGTTTTAATTCGTGCACGAAGCGACAATGTGTCGTTGAGCAAATAGCAATAAAGTTGCGCGACGTAGATGGATGCTCGTCAGCATCGGCTGTTTGTTTAGCGGCTGAACCAATTTGCGTTAATTTTTAACATTTAGCGTACTAGATTGATGGACGAACTGTCGTCTATTGCGTCGTTTGTTTGTCAACGACCTCCACAGCGAGCGAACGCGCTGCGCCGCCTCATTGAGGGTTGACGGGTTAATGAAATCAGCAAAGAAGCACCCCCACATCTATCGCTCTGCAGGCGACTTTGTCAACTAGCACGCGGGCGTCACACTCACTATGCATCACTTTATTAAAGTTTTCTTCGCACAATACACGCGGTGAACTTGCGCAAATTAGAAAAGAAAATTGTCTGCTTGTCTTATGGCTTGTCAGTTGGAATTACAAATTTGCAAGTCAGCAACTCATGACAATAATAATAAATTAGGATTCAGGATGTTGTTTTTGCCGAGTGCGGCGCGACGAAAGCCAAGATGAATTATTCGAGAGTGTATGATAAAATCTTGAATATTTTTCAGCTGGAACAATGTGTAACCTAATTGCTTACAATAACAAAGACAATATTGTGTGTCGTAAGCACATTTTTGTTTGCGGGCTGAGTGAATGTATTGAATTTGCGCGCCGGAAAGTGAAAAAATGTTACAGCCTAATACACGAAACAAAAGGAAACGAAAGAAAATGTTGACAACGTCGACTTCTTCACGGCGACGGAGGCGTGAAAATGAATATATGCAAAAAGCCCCGGCTGAGAGATGTCCTTAAGCGGCTCGTCGCAAAAGTGCCAGAACAAAGGAGTCGCCGTCTCTTACGCGCGCGCGAAGGATGAACGCGGAAATAAGAAGCCGACATGGCACCGAGGGCGGCCGGGGGAATGTGGAATTTTTCGGGGGGGAAGTTGTACGCAATCGGTGCACGCGCCGCACGGTGATATTGGGAAATGCCTTCGGGGGTCACAGGTGTCACCTCGAAAGCAATCTCTCACAGCCGTCGGCGGCTCTCCTGGCCTCGTCTCACATTTACCTTTTTTCGTCCTCGCATTGTCCTTTTTCGCGCGCTGTAAGCCGCCAATGTCCCTTTACATCACCGCGCATCACACGCTATCACATTGTGTCGTCGTATTGCCCTGCAAGTGCTCGACATCCCCATTCAGCGGTCCCCCGCATCGCATTCATCCATTCGTCGTGCCGCCCCATTCAGCATATGAAACCAGTTCGCAGAAGCGTTATTTAAAAGGTCGGCGTGTAGCATTCTTCTGCTGATTTGCACTGCCCTACACAAAAGGGTATTACACGGAGGTCCGAGACCTTCTTGAGCATATCGCCACGAATGACACATTCGTGTGTCCTTTTGCTCGGGGTCGGAAGAAAGGTGTCTGGTAATCACGATGTATTATACGATTGGGTCGCTCATCATTCACCGTGCTGGACGTGTAGTTTATAAATTTTTCGGATTAGGGTTGATAACCTCGACGTCAATTCGCGCAACCGATATTTCATCTTTCAATTTCGCTTCCGCGTTCGCAGTTTTTAATATCTAACGTGATAAGAAGATTATATTTGCCCAGCGAAAATTGCAAGAATTAATGACGCTGGAGACCACCAACCCGCGCAATAAAAAAGAAACAAGTTTCCTATCATAAAAATTAATACGTGTTTAGCCATGAGAGGATTGCGCTTTTATCCTTCGGTTAGAGACGACCGGACATTAATAAAGCCGTCGTTGCCGCCACCGTCGCCTCCGCATTGACTCAAAGTCGGGGGGGCGCGGGTGTGCCCGTAAGGCGGAACGTCGCAATGTAGTACGCAATATAAATTATGGTGCATCTATGCAAGGCAACTAAGGTTTAACTAATCACGCTTTGCGGATGGTCGCATGGGGCAATAAGGCAATATCACTACTTGATTATGAATTAATTACTCGAAGGGATTCTTGGCGGCGGCAAGCTTAACTCCATCGTTATGGTTACGAATACTTGCTTGACATGCTCAACGTCCCCAAGCCAAACTCTATTGTAACGTTGCACTGTTTCTAATTTATGTTTTCGACTAACGTGACTTTGATTAACAAATTTATGAAACTATGCACATTATCTAATGCAGATGTTTCTTTGTTGCAGGTGAGTGGGCAATACATCTTCTTATCGATAAATTCGTAAGTAGTGCACGTAAAATATTTATGAACCATTACGATTTTGAATTGCAAAGTGCATAGCAATCTGGCGAAAAGGCAAAAAGTTTGCAATGATTGTTATCATAAAAATTATTGATACAGTAGCGAGGTCAACTGCAATACGCTATCAATGCATGCGGGACTCAGTGGGTGAGAGGGTGCGCTTTTGAATCATTTATAAGTTGTTTCGCAATTGCACTATGCATTCGGCTAGTGGCTCTCAAAGAATTTGATGGTTGCGAAACTTGGCGGCAGCGACACGTACGTTGTTTACAAACAACTATACAGGATGTTCGCCGCCATAAATCGATGACACAGGACGCGTTGAATTTTAGTGGAGTTTTTGGCGACCGATTGTTTTATTGACGGCTTTGCAATGCATGTGTTGATTTTTGATTTTACGGTTATGATCATTGGGTTATTGAACTGCTGTTGCGCATCGCTGAAGTGACCCGAATACGCAGTGGCAAAGTGGCAGTCATCCAGTGTCGCCGCAATGAACTCAATAAAGTTGGCGCGCCGCGACGCCGAGGAGCCGAAGACGCGCCTCGACGACGTTTTTTCCAGCGGCGGGGTGGCAGCCGTGGTGGCGGCGGGCGCTTTATTCTCTTCGGCGCGTGCAATCGCCGCGCAGCGATATCGTATCGATGCACGAATGCTATTCTCTTGCGTGGCTATAAAAATTGCTGCGCACGCTCGTAAATTTCCAAAGAGACTTCGGACGCGAGAGCGAGTGGGCCGGCCGACTCGCGAAAAACTCACTTTGCTCAATTTCCCCCGCGACATTAATCTCGAACGATACACACGTATGTTGTCCGACCCCCCTTTATCTTGCATTTCCCGTCCGCCCGTCCGAGATATTGACAAGAGATGCGGACGTGCCGAGAAAATTCAATGAGCGCTCCCGTTTATATTTATTCGTTCGCGGCTTAAATTTCGTTTTGCGGTAACTGACATTGGATTCGTTTTGATTTTTTTCAATTAAATATTCATTATGTCAATTGTTGTTAAAGCGAAAATCGGTTTTTCTTGGAAAATTATTAATGCCGGAGAGATTTTATGTTATATTCCATTCCATATAATTATGCGTATTCATAATTTACAAAGGAAATGACATACATACCTTGATTCTAATTGAATTAAGTCCCCAAAGACGATGCGACACGGCGCGATGTTGGAAACGAAAGCGCGCACTGCTTTAATATCTGGCAACCCATTAGTAATTTATGCGCCTCCGGACCAACGAGTAAAATACAAGCTCGCCGAGTATAAAACACCGGTGCGCGCGCTTTGCCAAAAAACCACATGTTGGCACAAAGCATACTTTACGGCGCTTCCGGTTTGTTTACCTTTGGCCCGCACTTTTTTCCGTCTTCTTTCCGACACTGCTGCTGCTGCACACACGTTCGCCGTGTACGCCGCGCGCGGATGCCACGCATCAGCAAGCCGCCGCCGCCGCCCGCGCCGTACTCTTTTTCATGCTTCATGTTTCGCAATGCTTTTATTACGCGTACGGAATTAGAAATGCCAGGTGCTATTAGCGGGCGGCCGTCGCCGCCGTTGCAAAGCAGCGCGCGGAGCGTAGTAAGTAAATGTTTAATTCTTTCATCTGCGTCAGCGATGAAGCCAGCACACTAACCGCAAGCTTTTTCATTGCCGGTGCGCGCCGCGCAAACGACAGACGCCGAAAAGCTCGAGATGTGTTTAAGCCACTGCCGCCGCACGGAAATTATGCATTGCGCACACAGCCAGACGCGAAATCTACTTACAATTGCATAAAATTCATTCGCGAGCAGATCGTAAAGGTACAAAGCGCATACGAAAAACGCGGTCTCACGCTTTTTGCGACTTTTTCTCAGATGTTCAAAAAGTTTTACTTTGCGCATTAACTCTGTATTTACGACAACGTGAACTTTAACGAGAGATATTACTTGAAGGTGCGCTTTAATGTGGGTAATGCTATCACTTTGTCGGGAATGAATATTTGGTTGGCCATTTCTTAAATTATCTGCATAAAATTTTATTTAATTCCCAGCCAGCGTGATTCATAAATAATTATATATAATTTAGACAGCCATCAAATCCTGCCAAGCATGCTAATCAAAAGCGAGTAATTGCATGCATAAGTTTAATGGGGAGTAACGGACGTACCACCCTAAAAGCAAACAAAAGTTGTCTTACAAAGCACCTAATATGTTTTCTTTACAACGCGTTTTCCCCTTACGCCCTTGCATAATCCATATAAATCGTACAAATGTTTAGTTAGCGTCGCATTTCACCGAATTCAAATTGCAATCACATCCGGTGATTGCCCGTCCTGTAATGTACCCCGCCATTATCCAAACGAGTAAACACTATGAACATACACATGGATGGTACTTTATACGCGTGTAGTCGCTATTGAGTGGCGTATTGCACTAGTCATTCGGGACGAATCTGTTCAAAAACCTTTGATTAGGGCGATCGCGATCGACTGCGCACGGATTGAAAGCGAAACGACAAAACCAGGGTCTCTGCTCGTTGAATGGCTATGTCATTAGTTGAGCGGATGTAGTAAAACCTTTCGGGAAGTTCAACTAAGTAAACCCGCAACGTGCTACAATTTTCACGGTTGAACTATAAATATTTGCAAATAAATTACTTACGGTCAAGTTCTCTTAACGTATAGCGTTGTTTCTTCTTTGCATTTGCGCAAATAATATCAGAATATCGAAGCCGAAACGTGGTGAATTTTTAAAAAGGATAATAAATTTAGTGATAAAAATTTATTTTCGATATTTATTGCTCAGGATGGCGTATAAATTTTTAATATATTTATATGATACAGTACTTTGAATTTATAAATATTCGCGTACGCAGCTATTAATTTATAAATATTTCCTGTTGAACATTTATAAAATTCAAACAACACCCTACGGAACAATGCGAATGACGATTCATAAAATGAAATAGTATACAGTTTCTAGTAATAAAAAATTCACAGAAATGACCGACGCTAGCAGCATTATAGCTGAAATCTATTGACATACAAAAAAAATATCATGCGCGCATATCATATGCAAGCAAACATAAATGATACACATTACTGACCCACACACATAAGGGTTAAAAGCCCATTTCGAAGCTAGCCAACTAAAGCAAGTACCCTACACGTCGAACAAGTGTGCGGTTGCGTACCATGCGATGATGTGCGTCTGGCAATCACATGGCCATTTTATTTCCATTCATTAATCACTGCAAGTGACACATGTGAACTCCTCACCCACACACATTGTCATATTTCATATATGAACACGCGCTGGCAAAACATGCCCGAGCAGTCATAACCACCGGACGAAAAACGCTTCTTGCATATCCAAAGAGTGCGGCGGCATTTTCATGCGACTGAATGTTAGTACCGTGTGCTGTTGGAATTCATTAATTCCACGCACAATTTTTTTCCGCGCCCGGACTCTATTAACCACTTTTTCCACGTCTGAGGAGAGCATTTTTCTTATTCATCAACTCGAAAAGTCATTCATTGTGAATGTAATTAGTTGTGAATGCATTAGGAACCAAAGTGTCACGCTTTTTTTGCGACCGGCGGCGGCGGCGCGCGCACCCGCCAGACATTAAAATATTAACGTACAAAAAGCGCACAACTGTGCAACTGGCTGGGCTTTTTATAAACGCAGAAATTTAGATTTATACGGGGCGGATATCTCTAAAAAGCCTGACTGAAGGGTGCGCTGCATGCGTGTTTCGGGTTTAACGATGATGACAACGCACGACCATCTGGGTCGTTTGATATGAGTTACGGGATGGTCGCGATGCGTTTGGCGAGCGCGATGGCCACTTTTCGCTTTACTACTTAACAACCGCCCCCGTGGATTTTGAGCGACAATGCGCAAAAAAGCCCAAACAAAAATTAGCACCGCTCTAACATTACGTGTGAACCGCGCCCCCCGCAAATTGATACGATTTTTATGCCGAGTGCATTCTACAACCACATAATTTACATGCGTGTTATTTATAAAAGGCTCTTTGTGCCAGAAATTTAGATAATTGAGTCGTTCATAAATTGACAACTTGATTTAATTTAACTGCGTAATTATTTACAAAACTTAATTACCTAAAACGATTTGTCCAAATTGAGTAAAACCATCAGCATGTGAATAAACAATGTAATTAATAATGCAGCCGGCGAGAAGCGGACGACACGCGAATTAAATTACCCGTTCATCAAATATGCGCGTTCAAATGTCAACAATGTGCGAAAGCAACACTGTCATTCTAGTGGTACGCTGTCGGAATGTCACAGCGAGATGCGCATAAATATTTAATAGTTTTTATCGCCGCCACCGACGCCGTCGACTGGCAAATGTTTGGCGAGCGCAGAGCGCACTTGATTGTCGCAATTAAATTTGACGAGTTGCCTCTTACGCGTGCATGTACAACGACAGCAGCAATCATTGCCAAGCACAACCGTAAAAGTTGACGCCTCATCAACATCGACATCGAGTTCAACAGTTTGAAGGAATACACGCGCACGCACACCCCTGCATATAAGGGAAATATTGTGGGGTTGTTATTGCTCGGACCGAACGATCGTTGAATAATAATTTCCACTGTAAAACGCCAGCGACGCAAAATAATAAAAACGCGATGTATGCGATGCGTGCGTACACCGAAGGGGTATAAATGCGTCCACTCTCATTAACCGATATAGTTGTGCGATATTTATGCGCAGGTGGACGCGTACGAAGTAAAAATAATGGCTCGCATTCGCATTTTTAATACGTGCAACAATGTGTATTATTGTTGTTGCAATTTACTAGCGCTCATGCGGCGTATGCACTTTTATAGTTTGACTAAAAATATCTGATCACGTTTTGCGCACTTTAACTGCAATGTTTGCCTTTATTTGACCGTAAAATCTTATCGTTTTATATTACTGGCCTGTGCAAAAGGGTTGCTTGATCAATACCTTACTTCTCGATCATTATCATTGTAACAATTTCGATTATGCGTGAGAGTTGAAACAAAAAGGTTAAATTGCAAATGGTAAGAAATTGAACAACGAAATAATTTATCCTAACTAGGCCCAAAGGTAGCATTAAAATGCGGAAGCAATTTAACACTTTACGGTAATAACTCAAACACATTTTTCTCCTTCCATATAATTTGAAACTCACGAAGGAAAAAACGAAAAATTACATTTTTCGGTTGCGTGAATTGGCAAATTACATAAAATTTGCGAATCGTCTGAATGATCCAATTTGCTTGCCTCGCTCCGCGTGCAACTAGGCGACTAAAGCCGCGTGTCAATTATGAATGAAGCGACCGGGCGCCGCGCAAATGCGGTTTTTTTCGTGGGCGGCAGAAGCGGCGGCAACGGCGCTGTTCTTTTTGTGTCAATGCGCTCTTCCGCAGCCGTGATGCTCCTAGGCATTCGCATAAAATAAATGTAATGGCATAATGGCATATTCTAATGGGCAGATGGGAAATGGCAAATTGCGCGCGGGCGGTGAGTGTGAAAGGTGCGCATCGCCGCCACCGCCACCGCCGCCCAACACAATGACAATAAGCTCATTTTATCGAAGCTCCGGCGGCGTCCTTTTCAAAAACTTTAAAGCGAGAAGAACAAATGTGGCAAACAAATTGTGCACCTCGGGTGGCACGTGTATTAAATATTTATTTATGCCACGCATGCACTGAATTAAATACGCAACAGCGATTTGTTTTTTATGTCAAGTTAATCTCCCCAAGGCTCGTTTCGCTCGCAACTGCGGGGTCAAACTCGTAGCCCTCGGTATATTCAAACACATAAATTGCAATAACACGTACTCTTACCTTTCCGTTGGAATTTTTTAGCTATCCACAGTGAAAACCAGAAAATTCAATTATCCTTCCAAATTTGCAACTAGATATCTAGATTATACATAATTAATTCAGTTGCCACCGAAAAATGATACTATTGAAAAAAGAAAGGACTTATACAACGAGGGCACTACGGGGCTTAAGGAACCCAATTTTCATCCATTACTTAAAGAAATACGTTTCTGAACAACCAACGTAACATATAAATTTTAGGTGGGATTCTAAAGAAGCACATTTGTTCCTATTTTATTTAGAATTTAAGAATTACACCATTTAAAATTAAAATATATTCGCGGAGCGGATTATAAATAGCAAGAAATTGAATGTTAATTACACATTAAGAAGGTTGGAATATGTACATTTTTGAGGATTGCCTGTATACGATCCTTTTTCTTTGGATGGTCGGCCTATTCACGGATGCGTTAGCGCTATAAGGTCGAATCCATTAAATGGCGCGTGAAAGTGGCCGCGAAATGGTTTCGAATTTGTGCCTCTTTGCTCTTCCGCCCGCCCTCAACGCAGCAAACCAGCACCTTTCAACCTTTTTGGACTCGCAAATTTGCGTTCTGCCTCTTTGTCTAACTGAAACGCATTTCCGGCCCAACAAAATTCCCTGGACGCTCACTCACTGAATGCACAACTAAAATGTAAAACTTTCAAAACACGAAATTAAAACCTTAAAACTTTTATGACACATCATAAAATAATAACATAAAATACAGGAAAAAATGCAAAAGCGGATCTGCTATATGCAACTCATATTATGCGTGAATGCTACTGAGAGAAATAAACTTTTTATGCATTATTTATTCGCAAGTTGTTCATGTGATATTCGACAGGGTGTTAAAAGTATGACCTACTCACATAAGCGTATTAATAAATTTCGTAGTCGCGTTGCTTGTTTCATAATCCAGCTGATTAAAAGGATAAAAATGAGAATGTCCTTTAGACGATATTGCAGTACACCCTATCTAGTTTAGTGTTTGTGCATACGGTGGGTGTGCTATTAAGATGAAAAAGTAGGGCACTAGTTTTCGGAACACATGCGGAGGTGTGAAGGTAAACGAGCACACATACATCCCTTTAACAATATGAACGCGACAGCAGTGCCTCTGTTGGTGGCGCAATTACTTTGAGTGGAAACGCGAGCGCCCGTGGGCTGTTTATGGCGGTCCATTTTCCGCGCGTTTTCTTCCCGCGTTTTCATACGCGCGAGCGCCATCAAAGAGTGTCTCTAGCCGCCTTATGCAATCAACCGGCTCGCCACCACCGAAGGAAATGAGTAAATGCTTTCCTCTACCGCTGCCGCCGCCGCCGTCGCCATGCTCATCGTATTCATCAAACTCTCTCTCGTCTCGAAGAGCACGCGGCTGGCTGCTTGCTCTTCGTGCAATGAAGTTTTAACGTTCATTACGTTCATTTGGTTCAAGGTTACGTGCTACGTACTTATCCGGCTCGTCGTCTTATTTTCCCTTTTATTTTTGCTCGAAGGCATCGTCATCAAACATATTTTCTTAATGGAAATTCAGTACTTCAATGATAGACACGAAATTTTGCTAAATTGGCTCCGGAATATTCTGCGCGACAATTTTGAACATTCATTATCCTGATGGCACATTTGATATCGTCGTCATTAGTTTCTCAAGTTTTCCCCGGAAAGGGTTGACACGTCTTCTGAAATTGTGCGGCTATTGGGAGATTATAGGATAAAAGTAAAAAGGTGCTATTAAATCTTGTCAAATGTTTTATTGCATTGAATCTAATCAGCTGCCAAAACACGAACCACGGAAATCAGTGTGGCACGCGGCCATGCGCGCCCACCCCCTCGAAGTCATGTATCTATCTATAAGCGAAACGTGTGTGGGAATGCGTGCAATGTGACACTCAACTAATTAAACTTTGTGACATTAAACGCTGACGTTTAAATTGTGTATATCCGTGCGCACTATCCACATACATTTATACAGTTGGCGAGCAACACACAGCTTATTACATTAGCGCCGATGTCAGCCAACAACAACACTATTGTTGTTTCGCCTTTGCCATGCTCTTCGCGCAGTGGAAAGTAATAGAGAACATCGCGCGAGCGCGCCCCAAATGCAATAACGACTGCTTAAGTAAATATAATGACAAAAGTTTTGTATCGCTCGGCGAACGCACATACGTCCTTTGAGCCATACAGGGTGAACAATGTGTACATTAATGATTAGAATTACGTAGTTAACACGCTTATTTTCCTATTTTCCAATTAACTAATTGCATAATTTATTCAATTGCCTTGACACAAACAAACCGCGCTTCGAGAAAAATACTTTTAGAGGCGCAAACCAAGAGTGGGTGGTGGAAAAAAGATGGTGGATAATATTGTGATTAATTATTCACCCTGTAAAACGATGCAATTTGAGTTAAAGAAAAAGAAATATCGAAAGGCTAAAAACCAACGGACGAGTAAACAACTGCACTTTGCTTTTCATTTCCATTATGACATTACAGCAAGTGTGCTCGGATTGCGAGCAAAGAGTTCACTCGCTTTAAGTGGTCCTTATTACAATATCGCTGCGCACCACGCTTGCAGCGGGCACGCAATTGCCGGGCACAAGTTTTATTAAATTTTATTTCCGCCACGAAAAGTCGCGCTATCAAGACGTACAGCAGCGCGCCCGGTGCGCTCGAAGAAAGAAAAATGGGGAAAAAGTACTTATTATAGCGGAAGTCCTTATAAATCGAATATTGACTAAACTTTTTCAACTTTAACAACTTTTAACATCCTTCTTTTTTGCTTAAAACAAAACTCATTAATTCCCATACATTTCTGTCACTTCCTACTGCCTCGGATTGCACGCGGCATGTAGGAAACAAGAACTGTTCTAGTTTTCCACCACATTATCCTTAATTCATCTATTTATATCTATTTATTCAAGGCGGTTTCCCCCGATCCATTTCTCATTGTCCTTGCCATATTTCCATTCTCCTGTTTCGCGCACACAGCCAGCGACGAAAATGTACGCTTGGTTGTTTTATCGGGCAGCAAGCTTTTTGCAACATTTTTCTCGGAAGCATTCCAACAATTTCGGTGGACAAGCAATTTATAAACCCTGACCCGTTTTATTTGAATGTTATTATACGCATGCGACGAGGATGTGCGTCCTGCTGGCTCCCGCTGGCTGCTATTGCTTCATTCGTTTACAGCCAGCACATTTCTTGTGCGATCGTTTTCTTTTTCTTCCGACGTCCAGGACGTTTGCGCGTCCTTCCACTTGCTGAGCGCGCTCGGTCAAGCAGCATGAAGTTTCATTACTTAAATCGCCATCACTTGGACGGGATTCAACTCTAATCCCATATTCAGCGTGGCGGCGGCGAGACCGCAGACATTTTACCATGTCCATCGTCCCCTGTTATAAGTTGTGTGCCAGCGCTACATTTATATCCAGCAAGCGCTCTGATTGCATGCAACCCAAAAAATATTTACGCGTTTGAGTTTTTGCTCCATGAGAAAATGCGAGCAATTTTTTTGCATTTTTTTTTTGTGGGAGGCAATTGACCGAAAGCTAGAAGTAGGAATAATATCCAAAATTTTACAGCGGCGCGAACAGTAAACAACATTAAATATTATCATCATGAATAATCCTCTCGGTGAATAACAATTATGATAGTAGGACATTAATGAAAAGCTAACTTGCCCTGAAAATGCATTATAAAATTATAAAATCCTGCGCGCGTTTTGCGGCATTGAAACTCATGAAAACTGAACGACGATAATCCGGATTCGCTGTTTGAACACGGATCGAGGCTTGTTGAGCGGAGCGGAGGCAAGCTGCGCGGCGCATTTTAAGTGATTTATTATTATCGAAGAGAGAACCGTGTGCTCGATGAACCTGAAGCGTTCCACTAGACGCCGCCGCCGCCGTTCGTTCTCACTACTCGTACCAGCCCGAAATGCCCGGAAGCATTGCACAATATTTGTGTGGGAGCCGCGCGCGCGTGGCGAACTAATAATCTGGAGGACACACCGCCGCCCCCGTCGTCGACGAGTCGATGACCACTTGTTGATGTTGTAACCACGCATCAGGCCGCCGGGGCAAATTGCGGGCGAAATGCAAAAATGAAGCAAAAAATAACTCGTCGAGAGTCGAGGGGGTTGAAAAACGTCGGCTTCCAGCTATCGATTACACGTAAGCCGCTGCGCATCGAGCATCGCACCAGCGGAGCTAATCTTTAATTCCCGAATACTCCTTTATTTTCGTAAGCTTTTAATTATTCTCTCTGCGCGCGCTTTTTGTCTCGATGCAGAGAAATGCTATTCCTATCTCGCGATTATCGTGCGAGCGTAAAAAGTGCGCATGCAGATTACTCGACGCCGTTTCCCAAACACAGGAACACATTACATAACCTCCAAAGAGAGCGCGCGCAACATGGCCGTATCAGGATAACGACGCGCCACCGCGCCTCACAAACACAGCCACGCACGCGTGCACAGAGAAACGCAGATCAAACGTTTCCACGGCGTGCGCAATCAGGATTCGTAGATGTGTGAGTGTCACTCCGAAAAAGATAAGGCACGATTACCTCATACATACGCGCATGGCCGACATCGACAACGCCGGACGTCATAAACGATGTGTGGGGGTTGCTTATGCATGCATGCGCGCCTCTCGTGGTGTGTGTGTGTGTGCAAGGGTGCGAAATGGCAACTGAAAAAGCGACGACAAGCTTATCGCCGCCAGCACGGATGATTTGCGTTTTTTATTCTACAAATATCCTCCAGCTCACACCCACACGCAAGGAATTATGCCTACGTACGAGTGTGCATGCCGGAGAAGGAAGGATAAGTGTATATAGACATAGAACCATCACAAAAAACATGTGCACATCATTTACCTGGCTGATATCTTTGACACTTTTTCCCAGTTGGTGGCGTTGATGGCGCCGGAAGTGGTACGCGCGCACGCTCGCGCACATTCCTTGCGCAGGTGGCGGCTTTAATAATGCAGATATCTTCCAATATATCTCTCACTCTTCGCCGTTCTTATCTCCGGTGGTGCGGCCGCCTTATCCAATCCCAGCGTGAAGCGTGGAAAAAGCGCACACAAAAATGTACACATATAGGTGGAAGGTGTAGTCGAATGCTTTAAGCAAACGATAAAATTGCTGCACGGAAACGCAGCGATAACAAGCAAAAACGCAAAGTGAACAAGCTTTCAGCCACTTTGTGAAACGGTTAGTTTTCGCGGCGCCGGGAGCAGAGCGTAATTCGCCTAATCAGCCTTTGCGCCCACCGACCAAAAACCAAACGGAAATATTTATGCGCCCTGAAAAATGTTTGAACACTGAACGCGCGCCATGACCGCCCCGACCCGGCCGCGTTGCATTACAGCCGGAAGCACGTTTGAGCCACGTTTGACCACTAATTTCGAATTTTCGCTTATCAGCAAAACGGCATTCTGCTACCGTCGTTTGTGCTGCACAATATAGAGAAATTTATAGTAGGGCGGATATACGTTTTTTTCGCGTATTTTTCCAGATGAAATTATTAGATTATTAGATCGTTATTATGATTATATCTTCATGTGCATGAAATTCGTTCGTGGTGAAATGTATTTTCGTGTTGATTTAATTTCTGCGTTTTATGATTATGTGAATTATGCTCCGTATGAGAACACATAATATAAAAAAATAATGAAACAGCATATTTATGCGTTACCAAATTAAAACCGTAAATTAACATAATTTATCGCCGAAGAACATTTCATTTCGCAGTTGTAAATTTCGAGAAAGTTTCAAATATTTGAAAAACTTACGGCGACAGAAGACAAATATCTTTACGTGGTTGAAATGTACTTACACAAAGAGACGTATTGCAATCCTCTTGCGCGTAATATTGTACGTACAAACAATCGTTAAACGAGGAAGCGCACATTGCGAACAAATCTTGTACGACGCACGACGTCATGCCGAGCACTTGCGCTTTTCAGTTTGATTTTTTGCCTTATTCGTTTTTCGTTTGTTGTTGGTGCTCTGTGTGCACTCACGGCTAGCACCATAACCGATGTCGCTAGTCACTTCCGCCAGCACTGTCGTCGCCGCCGCCGCTACCGCCGCCTGCATATACACTGCGTGTAGTAGTTATAACGCGAAAGCACTATTCCATCTTATTGTGCACTCTGACAGCTGTCACCGCCAGTTTTACACATGAGGCGCGCTTATAGATTTTGCTGACAGATCACGATGACAATCTTGTAGATGTATGCATGTACATTGTACGAACGCATTTGTTGTGGCGTTGCTTGCAAATAAATTCCATCGTGGGGGTGCCGCAATCGTCGTTCATGCTGAAAGATGTTGATAAATTATATCCGCCAACCGAAAACTATCTCTACAGCATATTTTCAAATACAAAATAACGCACAACAAAAGCATGTGAAATGCACGTGGGATTATTGATTGTGTGCCATTTTCGTATATGTGCCAAAAAGAATTTATGGGTATCGGGCAAAAATGTTAGGTAAATATTGTGTCAATGTATTATTAATTTTAATTAATTCCATGAACACTCTGTGAATGGACAAACACGTTAGATGTTTACTTAGCGCACTGCTGCTCAGCTCATCTTCGTCCTCATCGCTTATCCTTGATTCGCAAGGTTAGTCGTCCTGTCGCGTGGACGTCTTGTCGAGCTGCTGCTGCTGCTGCTGCTTCGTATCCCATTGCATTTGTGCAAACATAAACGGTTCTGTCCGTCCTCGTGTTTGCTATTGCTTCGCGTCGTGTAAATAGTCCTTGCGCGCTTGGACCTTAAACCTAAATTCCATCCATTTTAGTGCTTCCTGTTATCCTTCCGGCCGTGCACCCCTCGTCCGCATCAATTCTGCAATAAGCATACATAAAATATACACTTGCAAAAACAGTGTACGCCTGGTGTGTAATTTCCTCAAACGCTTAATCAGCATCTCCGTCGCTCGCATTCATCCTACGCGTTTGCAAAGGTGAGCTGCTTCATTCTTGAGCTTGATTGAAAAAGAGAAGACAGCTTTATATAATCATTCGTAGATGATAATGTTGCTACTCCTGATGAATACATCAGCGTCGGCGTGCAGAACGTGATTGCGAATTGAACGCAAGGATTACGCCGGTTTGCGCCAAAAAGCAACCAACCACCTCGGAACGGTGTGGCGGCGGCGCCCCGACATGACCACATCGTCGTTCATATTCATGACGATAATGTCGGCAAATCCCCAGCCGGCCAGAGTCTGTCTCAAGGACCATTTGCATCTCGTCGTCATCCTGTTTTATTTCGCATGTCCGCCGCCATCTTGTCATCGTGCGCAATGTTACCATGTTACTACATTTTTACTACTTTCCTCCGCGTACTTGTGCGCTTACTTGACGAGCAACGCATAACGATACAAGGATTTAGAGTGCCATACCGGACAAAGCAGCACAAGTGTTTCGACATCACAACTTTAATTGGACCCGTTGGCGTTGAAAGAAAATTTCATGCTTACCGGAAGCACGAAATAATGGCGAATAAATGAAGTAATAGTTGTGCAACACAATTAAAACCATATGAAATAATGTGCTGACGTCAACAACATCTAGATTCCAGAATGATGTCACTTTATTTTCTCAGCTCTGCGTTAAGCGTGCACACGTCAGTAGAAAAGTTTAGTTTTAAATTACGTTCTAGGTTTCAGAATAATGAGAAGGATCAGGTGACTTTCGGCCGGCAGGGGATGCAACCCGGCACTCAGGCAAATTAAAATCCTTAACAAGCGTCCAACTAAAACTATCTGTGTATAAATACGATGTACAAACACTACGTGTTCTCTGCTCACACTTGATCCTGGCGCAGCTGCAGCAAAATTGCAATTTTGCACGAACGCACTGTATAAAAACATGTGTATCCTTGGGGGTTGTTAGCAGAATGTGCGAATGTGCGCAAACGACGCGTTTGGGATTTATAAACTGCATTGTAGTCAACTCTTCTTTAGTCCATCGGTCATCCGATAACCTCGTGTATGTGCATTGCCTTTTCACATGCATGCGAATAGATTATCTGGAACACTGTACTTACTGCTGTATAAATTACGCACTTAAAAAGAGTGCAAACAGGTTATTAATATTGTACGCTCTCCGTTTCAGTATCGTTCCAACTGCCAACGCCGCCATGCAGGAATAATCGGTAAGTCAACAAGCGAATATCAAATATTAAATCGTCGCCGCATTGAATCCCGCAATGAAGTAGCGTTTAACAAATCTTTGAGGTATTGAGTTCCGAGATTCGAACAATATTCGCTTAAGCTTTATTGGATGTGTTTGACGGCTTGTCAATAACGTAATAATGTATAAAGCGCTGAAAGGCGCCGCAAGGCAACACACCGCCACCTCACACGTCTTATTATTATGCGATCGAAAACGCCAGTTGGAAGCTCAGTGAGAGCGCGGCCAATCGCATTGATTTTATTCAAATGCAAAATGTGTGTGCTAGTTGCAGACGGCAAAAAAGAAGCGTCACCGTTGAGGTAAAAGCGCCTAACAAGATTGGGTGACACATCTCCGGCGCGACACGGTCGGGTAATACGGATTTAAATGAAATTACGGCGTGAAAAGGGATTGATTTTATTTTGCGCTTTAAAAGTCACTTGAGACTAAGAATTCCGTGATATGGGTAACATTTTATTACATCCAGCGCATCGTCCATTAATAGCGCAAGAAGTACGAGCACGAACGCGCGCGAACAAGTTGCACAAATATTCAAATCGCTTAAAGTTATTTAAAGTTATTTCAGGCAGATGCTGATGATGATATGACAATAATAAAAGTTCGCTCCGCGCGCGTGAAATTGTAGAACAATCTGGCATACCGAAGCGGCCAAGTTTGCCGCCCGCGCGCATTTCTCATCTGCATCGCATCAAAACGCGCGCGCTCGCATTGCTGCCTCCGCCGCCACCGCCACTGCCGACGCTCGTGGAAAAGTTGAGAGTAAAACTTGAATGGCGGCAAAAAGAAATAACTAAAGCACGCGCACCACCTTCTTCGCTGGTGCGACAACGATATAAATATGCGTATAAAAGATACGCGTACATGTTCGTACGCAGTTTCGTGCTCGCGTCCAATTCAAAACTTCATTGCATCACACCAATGTCCTGATGAATATACAAATATAATTTCAAGTTTATGCAGCGTAACCAGATAACTCCGTTGAATGCGCGCGTCTGGATGCATAACTTTGGTTTCGTTCCGCGGCGCGCTCGCAATTACGTCTCGGTAAAATTATGAATAGTTATAATGCCTCTCGTTGGAGGCTACACATGCGATACATGCGCAACGCGCTTGATATAAACAAATAGGCAAACAGGGTAAGCAGTGGCAAGGCGCCACACTTTGACTCATTAAAAGTTGTGCGATTCATGTTTGCGGAAAATCTTAAAGTAACTCTGCCTCTTTTCGTTCCATTTCATTCGCGCAACTCGCAACTCTCGGGATTAGCCAATTACGCAAATGAACTTTCTTTATCTAGCTTTATTTATACGTAACTAACACGTGAAATTGAGACAGGGATTAGTGAAAAACAACAAATTAGAAAAAATATCTCTAATGACCTTTGATTTTTCAAACGCTAACAGTAATTTTATATAAAGTTTCCTTAATTAATCAAGCCTTAAACAGCTTACTCGCTTGATGACAAAATCAATAGCCATCTAATCTGAAGTTTTGACGTGCTTAGTTTGATATGAATAAAAGTGCAATGATGTTTATGCTGAAAATATAGTAAAGCAACTGACTATAACATAAAGAGTGCTAAACAGACTCGAAGCACAGTTTGTGCCCATTGTGCTTGCTTTGCCAAGTCCGTAAAGAGCGCGCACAGCATACGGGTTACACACATTAAAGTGCAGTTTAATAATTAATCAGCCAACCTGGCCCGAGCTGGCTTTGGACGTGCATACGGCCTTCCAGCGTAGAACGTGCATATTTTCCTGCATTATTGATGAAGTATCCTAACCCTTTCTAATATGCAAGCATTATTAATTTTGCGCACAACAAGCGCCCATCAACTACACCATATTCAGATGTTCTATTTGCTTATTTGTTTACTTAACAACCAACAAAAAAGATGCCAAGTATAATCCAAGGTAAAATGAACGCAAAAAGTCTCTATTATCCTAGACACGAGAAGGCAGAGGAATAAACTACGTACACTGTTATTTTAGGTGAAAGCTCGTGTGAACATTTTATGTGTTTTGTTTTTATACGCAAGGCAAACGCAAAGCTTAATTTAAAAACATTTTCAAACAAACAAATAATTGCTTCAGAATTTGCGCTCGCATGACCCGAAAATTACCTTTCCCGCACATAACACGCGCGGGATTACGAAATAATGCTTCCGGCCGGTGCAAACTGAAAACCAGCCGCCAACCCTGGGCCCACGCCAGTCAGTTCCGAAAATTATAAGAAGATTTACGTCGACAAAAAGGGAGCGAATCATCACATCGTAATGATGAAACCAACAGCGGCGCTGATAATAGGTACTCAAAAATAATAACGATAATGATTCCTCGGGCTAGAATTCATTCGGTCAGCGTTTGCTTCAGCCGCCGGCAGCAGCACGTGCTAAAACTGTTTGCAGAAGCTGCGAACGGACGCGCACACATTTTTCTTCATTCATTTTCATTTACATTTTGCCAAAGCTCGCGCGCAAAGATGAAAAACACACAGTGAGCTGGCGCGCGCGCACGCGGGCACAAAGAGCATGCTCATAAAGCCAACGACGACGTTATGAATTTTCCGCGTTATCACTGAGTGTTTCGCATTTTCGCTTTGTTCACGTGGAGAACATGACTTGAACAAATTTTGTATGCGCTATTTATTGCTAGGGGGAGCCAGACAGACGCGATGCGGTATTTCATTGAGGATGCACAATGCAAGAGACTTACTTTAGCCACGTTTGGCTAAGGACGAGAATCCTGCCAAGCGCCTTATTGTACGTACACATCCATCTCAAGGCATTCCATGCAGCAAGAAGGGCTCGAGACCAGAAGAGTGGTTTAATAGTACTTGAAGCTGTTGGTACACACATGTGTCTCAAGCACAAATAGAGATTTTCTCCTTTTCTTGCCTTACTTGGTATAAAGTTGCGGAAAAGCTTTGAGAAAAAATATTTTACTTATATTTTATTCTGGCGTGATTAGGAACTCACTGTATGAGGTGCTTTTCCCTGGCGAATTTCGGCAGTATTTTGCGTTTTACAACACAATTTTGCATGATGCGAAAATATTACACAGTCGTCTGTTTTGTGCGGGGATTGTGTTATGTGTATAACTTTAATTGGATTATGTACGAGATTTTCTATGAGGAGGTCAGTGGCCGGCGGGTTGGACGGTTTGGTTGGTAATAAAATCGTAAAAGCAATGCTGGCGAGCATTGTGTTTCCGGCGAAACAAAACCAACTGGTCCTTGGTGGCATTGCACCACAGTTGCCCAGCGTGCTTTGTTTGCCCGTTTGCGTTTTGCATTCGGCCGACGCGTAATTAGTCTTGTTCCGTTTTCGGTGGCGGCAACGGTAGCGGCGGCGTCGGCGTTTTGTAGTCGTCGTCGGACGTCGACGTCGACGGCGGCGGCGGCAGCGAAGGCTCGCACGCCCATTCCACGTCTTGTACTTACATATGTGCGCGGTTGGTTTGTTGGTCATTTTGGGTCATGTTTGTGGTGATCCTGCCAGTGGATGCTGCAGATCAAGGCAATAATTCGTCGACACCCGCAAACTGCGGCCGCATTCCATCGCCCAGCAGCACGCATCGCGCGTCCGATTTGTTGTCGTTGTTCTTGTTGATGTTGTTGCTACCACCGATGTGTGTACCCTGCGGATCAATCGTACAACTCACCCGAACGCACTGGAATCATTACGGCTGTAAATATTCCGGCGTGCATTCATTCGCTCCGGCTATTATTAGGTTGCAGCTATCGCCATCGCCAACGACTGTTAATATTACACATCGAAATGTGTGTTTTATCGTTTGAACCACACCGCATACGCGCGAACCCCTGCTCATCAAGAGTGACGGTGTGTTTGTATCTTGCGCGCGATACTGAACAGCCACGAGGAATAAAACAGTCCAGAGCGCATAATAACCGCCGAATGCATGCTGCGCGTTTGTGTTATTTCTGCATTTATAACTTGGTTTATTTACCTAGCGGCGGCGTTGTTTATTGTCCACGGCGCACTGGCCCGTATGCACAACAAGTATAAAGTCATTTGGGTATGAGCGATGAAGTTGCGAATGTTTATACAATATTCATTTGATGTGTTCATTTTCTCACCTCTGCCTCTCGCAATGCATATATACATCCCATATTTATACGCAAAGCCACCAGAATACACGCTTTTTCTGCAGACTGAAGTTTGAAATGAATCAGTCATTTTCATCTTCTTCTTGTTGATGACGCCATTACATAAACACATTAGTATCTTTATTGAAAAATTACTCATTGAAGTCAACTTCATGCTTCTTGAAAGATGAAGTCATCAAATCGTTTTATTAAAGATTTTTTATAGTTTTGGTGTTAATGAAATATAGATCAACTTGATAGAGTAAAGGAAGCATTGTACACTGGGATCAAATGCCTCATGTTCAATATCTCAAGAAGTAATGCACAGATTTGAACGATTTTGAGTAACTTTGAGCCGAAATTTTTGCTAAATTGCTGGTCAGATCGAAATAAAATTTTCTTAAACTATAACTATTTCCAACAAAAAATTTCCAACAAAAATTTTCGTAAATGTTAAAATTTAAATTTGCGACAAAATTCAACGTGGAAGCATTGTGCATTGGTACGAGTAGTAATCTAGATTGGCTATAAAGTAACACTAAAAAGTTCAAGGAGATATTAAGGACAATTGTAAATTAATTGTAGGAGTCGAGGGACATAATCCGATATGTGTTTACAGCGTTATCGCGATGAGATTATAATCGAGAGTGCAATCAAATTACACACACGCGGTGTGGCTGTGAAACGAATACGCGTCCCTTCGTTTGGAAACAGAGCCTTTAGGAACAACGCACACACTCCACATTATGTTCCATTCCGCGCACGCTTCACAGGCATTCATACTTGGACCCCACAACTGTGTTCCTCATTATGGCCCATCGTTCGTTGGCCCTTGTCTCCTCGCTTTTCTTTCACATACGATACGAAAGACGATCGTGGATGACTCAGCCTGAATGAAATATCAGACATGTCTGTCTTCAGACGTACAATGCGTAAAATTACCACGCAACCAAACTATTTGGCTCTCAGAAGCTTTGTAGGTTGTTATTAATAATGCAGGTATATCTACCACCGAGATATAATAGTTTTGAAGTTTCAAAGGACAATTATTTCTTTTTGCTTATAATTATCCAGAGTTTGGTTTCGATTCAGCCAAGTGGTTATTTGATTAATAACATGTTAATACCGAACATAGTTGGAATAGTTGAAATATAATTATTCGAGACACAACTGTAGTAACTAGTTTATAATTAATGTCAACTTCGATGATGTTTACTCTAATAATGCATTATATATGAGCGGTTCGGTTAATTTACATTCCAGCACTGGACGTCTGATAAGAAACACGTCAGTATTGCTAATATTGCTATGCCAAATGTACTTTACATGTCATGTCATAGAAGCCGCCTTTCAATATCTCGGAATTCAGGCCCAAGAAATTCAGTTCTCCGAATACCGAAAGGTATAAAGTAATTGATTAAATATTCCACACTTCAATCATTTACGCTCGAATGAATATAATTTACTTGTTTTGTTTTCATAATGAATTTTCTCCGAAGGACAAAAACTTTGCTTGAAGACCAAGCAACCAGCTTTTTCTCAATACTTCATTGACATTGCTTATTAGACTGACATCCAAATATTTATAATTTATCTACCATTAGAATTTGTGTGTTCCGGAACTCGGGGCGATCAAACATTGTTTCCTGAATGATTCGGGCAAGAAGGGGTGCCGGCGGTGGTTGATTTATCCACCTATGTAAGTCATGCGTTGCGTGACCTTCATTCTCGGGCTTCCTTCGTCTCCTGCTTCGTTCTTTTGCGTTCGACCGGAAAATATATTGCATGCGGCCCGCAATAGGAACGGGGGCGCAAAAGAAAGAAACGAAATGTGTACATTACACCATCCACGCACACACACATGCAGACGTGCGGGGGTTCGATTAGATTTTGTTGGGGGTTGTTCGTATGCGAACTTCAGCACCAGCAGCAGCAGCAGCCGCCTTTGGGTGGAATTGCCGTCGACGCGTTCGCTCGCTCATTCGAATTGCGTGGCGGCGGCAACTGGCGGCAGCGGCGGAGGCGCTGATAGCGCTGATAATACGTGGCCCGAACGTTGGGGGTTAGTGCGTCATCGGACGTCGGCGTGTGCGTGTCGTTGGGAAAACAGGAGCGGCAGCTGTGCGTTTTCCTCCGCGCGTTCGATTAACTTGTACATAGTGTTACGCATCTCGTGTGTGTTGCGCGCTCTTTGCCGGCCCAACAGCAAACATATTACGCAATGGTGTGACATTAGTGTGTTTTATAACTCGACACGACTTTCAAACAAAAACCAATAAAATAAATTAATGTATTGTGTCGGTAAACATGCACTTGGATGTTGTGCGATTGAATTAATTGCTCGTAAATATCAGCAAACAATTCATACGATTGAGAACATGTGAGTGGCAAATTTTCATCTGCTCCAAAAACTTATTGGAAATTTTGTTGTTCGCAAACACGAAAGCGCTTAATTTATTGGTACGTAACACACATTCATTACGTTCTTAGTTAATTAGCATTAACTAGGTAATCAACTAATTGATTCTTTTACGTTTTGCGCATTTTCGAATTCAATGCGCAAATCTAGGAATTTCTGCGGGTACAGCGGGAAATAAAAAAATCGCCATTGTGGAAAGAACGGAATTTAAAAAAATTCGCTATTCTTCCGACAGTACAACATTTAGTACTAGCGTGAACACAGGCGCACATATTGTGCATGCTACGGCGGCGTTTCGCGGTTGATTAATGTGTCTGCTCATCCATAAATCACAATTTCATACAATTCAATTTAATTATTCTCGCACATCTACGAATGGAAATGCTCGTGCGTGTAGAACGTGCGTACGCACACCATGTTGCAGGAATATATGCATAGAGAGAGGAGGCTATTTCATTTCGTGGCCGTGCAACGTACTACAATAACTGTAGCCCGCTCTGCGAACAACATAATGCATGCGAACGGCGGCGGCGGCGGCAGCAGCAGCA
>JARJDV010002265.1:0-10454 GCA_030264675.1 Anaulacaspis nigra
CGTATGATAAAACAAAAAGGAAATTTAAATTTTCTGCTTTGCACACAAAAATTAAGCTGTATCAACGCCAGATGGAAAACCACTAAATTACTCCGTTCAAATTACGAAATCGCAATGTGGAAAACAACATCCGTGTTAATATTAACTTTGCACATTATGATCAAATGAGTAAACACCCTCCTTTCTGACTTTCCCCGAAATATGGGTTGAAAAACATGCTGCGAATAAACATATGCTGTACAGTTTTTTCGGAAAAATCGATTGCAACCTGTCCGTTTAGGCCTATATTTAAAGGGTACAGGAGCGCAACGAAGCGCGCCGGAAGTCCAGCTCAAAACCCCCTAACGACGGCCTCGCATCCGAAGGACGTAAACACAACCTGGACGTAATAACACGTTATTGCATGCGACACTTATGAGCAGTAATCATCGACGGCGTTCCTTAAACGAGCCACTCGCTATTCAAACGCACGCCATTATTATTGCGGCCATCCTCCGGGTCGAATTGCGCTTATCGTGTGTTATCGTCCAGAAAATTACTTTGTGCATTGTTATTATAAATAACAATACTTGCTTACTACCAAATCAAAAGTCTTTCGAATCAACCTTATTATTGTGCCGGCAATGACGACATCCGAGTTGTCATAGTAACTTTACGTCGAAGTGGCTACACAGAGCCTAAAGAAATGAGTTTCATTTCAATAACCTGCTAGCAGTAATTACGAGTCGCAAGAGAAATCAATACGTATTTCCAAGATTCCACATGGCATTGCTTAAATTAACTTGCAATTTTCTTAATTTCGCAATAAAGTAATTTGTTGTCATCTGGTTGTAGTGAGTTTTCCAATTAATAAATCGAATGACGTACGACTCAATTATGAAATATCAATTAATCAACGCTTACTAATTGGATGCGTATCATTACCATATCAGCACTCATTTGACTCGCGCCTAATTAGTAGTTGTAATTCTATTAACCTTCAACATTATCAACATGTACTGTGGTTTCCGGCAAGTCGAAAAATAGCTTAATATCTTACACGTATAATTTTAGATTACGGCCATAATTAGTGCGTTTTATTCAACCCCTCGCAAAACAATAAAAACGCAAACTTGTTGCTTACATAGTAATGAGAGGGTAAATGGTAAAGAGCACGTACAGAGAGAAAACCACCCTGATGATGAATAATACAATAGCACTTGTTTTCTTTTTCCTTTTTCCTGCGATGCGCATGTTTATTTATGCAAATACGACGCGCAATTAAAGACTTCAATTATGCCATTTCAAGACTCGCATAAATAATAATTCGATCTATTAATAGCCACGCAGTATAAGTACGAAATGCATTACACGTGCAGTGTGCTTCCGTTGGAATTGATAGCAAGCATGTAGTGTATTTCATTAACCAACTACGTAGTTTAGCAAGAGGCAAATAAGTTTTATTTGACCGGCCGGCTAACTTGAACGGCTCGCTCAGTCCAATGATAACGGTGACTCTCCTCTGCATGCGCGGCGTTCACCCGACCTTACTTCCTTCCGTCGCTGCCGAACCAGCGCAAGACTAAACTGGCAATGCGGTCTAAAAACAAATCTACGTAGAATTGGTATTTTCTTTGATACTTCTTCTTTCCTCAATCATCAACTAAAATCATCTATAAAATATTGGGTTAAATTTCAGTCTTCAACTTGCCAAAGAGAGTCCTTTATTCCACCATTAATATTCTAACTCGGGTCCTGTTGAAGTTTGCACGACGTGATTGTTGAAATCGTAAAATATTTAAGTGAAATCTTTGACGTTTCGCTAAAGCATAGCAAACAAAGCGGCTAGTTTAAAATGCCATTCACGATTGAATTGATTTTATCTCGAACATAGAGCGCTTGTTGCATCGCGTTTGGTTCGGTGGGCGTATATGGCATAAGCGTCATCATAACTTTAATGGAATTCCAATATGATGAGTGAGTTATCCATTGGAAGTAAAAAACCGATCCGCTTCATATGCTTGTACTGTTAGCGCAACAGCAGCGCTGGTAACCTCAGTGTTAATTCCGAATGCACATGACAATGCGTACCATGAAGACGGAGTGGCTGGACGCGTGGATTTTCTCGACTTCTCTCGGACGAACGAAAGAAGCAACAAAAAGTGACTCACCATTTCGTGACACATCCAGTTCGACGAGATTCTCGAAGTTTTGTATGTCCGATGGCAACTTGTGAATTTCATTATCACTCAGTCCGAGTTTTCGTAGTCGGTGCAGACGAAAGAAGTTCTGTAAAAGACACGAGCGTGTTAGTATGGTAACACGCAATATTTGCGTGAATAACAGCACTAAACACAATGTCAATGAAGACACAATGTGACACGACCTACTTCATGAAATTTTTCATTTCAACAGCGTTCGAAGAGAAACACTTTCGATGTTTCCTAATCATTACGAGCATGTAACATTCCATCAGGCGCATGTGTGTCACATAGTGCGAACATGTTTTCTGTAATAGACAAGCAATTAACGCACCTTCGGAAGATCCCGAATGTGATTCGCATCCAAGAGTAACTCCTCCAAGCTTCTCGAGTAGCGAAGCACGTCTTCCGGTACCGTTGGCAGAGAGCAGTGCCGTTTATCAACGTACTCCACTTGTCGGTTGCAGCCTTTGAAGATGGGTATGCATCGAAACATTTTTCCAGAGAAATGCACTAGATTCGTGTTTTTCTGCCTCACACTGCCACTCGCATCACGCACAAAACGCGACGATTCTACCGAAAAACACACACACTCGTTGATATGTATTCTATTCGGGCGCCGAATCCATCATCTTCTTCGAAAAACACCCGCACGCACGCACCGTCAGCAACCGTGATCCAAATTCTTGTGCACTCTCCAGGTGTGTTCGTTGTTCGCGCTCGCGCCCTTATTGCAAATTCACTGCGGTAATCGTCAGCAATATTACATGCCACCCGTCGACGACACTACACCACTCCTGCCAGCAACTAACAAAAATGTCTAACCCATTCGCATACTACTCCCGTGCCGCTTCGCTGGTTCACTTCCTTATCGACAATGAGTATTCGCGTGCCCTCTCTAGCAAGCAACTGGTATGACACACGCTTAGTTGTTGTGAGCTAGTGGCCTCTACAATAACTCAAATCAAGTTTAATAACAATGAAATTTAAAATCAATATTTTTTAACGAATATGCAATGATTCGTTAATGAATTATAAGCAAAATTATAAAATAAAGATGCGTGAATAATACTAAAAACCTTAGTTTTAATTTTAAAATAATTTATATGGGATGAGGATTTAACAGCAAGGAACGACACCTAGAAAACAATTTATCAGTTGACTAAAATTAACATTAGGAAAATAATAAATATGTGCAAATAAAACATACATTAGCACATATTTGATATGATAAGCGAGAAAACAACAGACTAGACAGAGTATTTGTTCAATTTGGAGAAAACATGTGCGTAGTTCAACTATACATCCACTGCGTCGCACTTGAAGTGCCCTGGTAATTTGCGTTGAAGGACTCACTGTTTTCGCAAAGCTCGTACTACAATTAATTTAATTCAAAATATTAAGATAATTGCTGAGTGTCTTGTAGCAATAGTTTGCTATATAAGTGAAGAAGTCTTCGAGCGTATCAAGTGTTTCATTCATTTAATATAAAATATCTGTTAAGTGTAGTAAGTCGGTGTGTAAGTAAATGCGCTCATGTACGTAATTGAAGCCCTAGGTCGTTAGTGTATTGGAGTGGCAGTCTGGGCTCCATTTCTAAAGCCCAAATCGTGTTCCTTTCTGTTATTGCCGTCGCGTGAAGATCTTGGGCGGTGGCATAGTTTTACTGTGTGCTCTTAAAACGTCCGTTCGAAACCAATCACTCAAGGAGCACGTAATGTAGATGGTGTCATAATTGACCAGCTGTAGTAAGTCCCCAACAGCACATTTGCAGCACCTTTTGCATGAACTGCAATGAGTCAGAGCGGCGTCACAGCGCAATCATCAGAAATGCCTGAAGCAGCTGCTGAATCCACAAGTGCGATCCCTGACGCGCCCGCCGCCCGCTCCTCCAAGAAGTTCTCATCGGGATCTCTGAGCGGAGCGGACGCTGCCCGACCGAAGGTGGTCACCGTCAAACACCCAGAGAGCAACAAGCCCAAACCAACAGTCAAGAAGAACAAACCCATCCAGGCGGACCTTGATGTCACTAAAGAATTTTTACGATGTCGTGAAGAGGGTCTTAAGCGCTTGGATTTGAGCAAGTCTAATATCACATGGCTTCCGCCCAGTGTACGCGATTTGACGCATTTAACAGAGCTTTATTTGTACGGTAATAAGATTAATTTGTTGCCGAGTGAGATTGGCAATTTGTCAAACCTGCAGACGCTAGCATTGAGCGAGAATTCACTAATGTCTTTACCCGACTCGCTGGTTGGTCTGAAATCGCTCAAAGTGCTGGACTTGCGACACAACAAGCTTTTCGAGATCCCGCCGGTCGTGTACGAGCTGACCACTCTTACGACGCTCTTCCTACGCTTCAATCGTATTAAAATTGTAGGAGAGCGCATCCAAAACCTCAAAGCTTTGACGATGCTCAGCCTTCGCGAGAATAAAATTTGGGAGCTGCCTTCAGCGATTGGGAAATTAATCAATCTGATCACTTTCGATGTATCCCACAACCATCTCCAAATACTTCACGAGGCTATTGGGGACTGTGTTAACCTGTCAACGTTAGACTTGCAGCATAACGAGTTATTGGTTGTACCAGAAACAATTGGGCGACTTACGCAATTGACGCGATTGGGACTTCGCTACAACCAACTCACATATCTGCCACACTCCCTGGCTAACTGCGTACACATGGAGGAATTCAATGTGGAAGGTAATGCGATCTGCTTCCTGCCTGAAGGATTGCTTTCGAATCTGGTGGAATTACGCACCATTACCTTGTCACGCAACAATTTTTCAATGTATCCCGTTGGCGGACCATCGCAATTCATCAATGTGGATTCCATAAATATGGAGCATAATGAAATCGACAAGATCCCCTACGGTATCTTCTCACGCGCCAAGAACCTCACCAAGCTCAATATGAAGGAGAATCAGCTCACCTCTCTGCCGTTGGACGTCGGCACGTGGCAGAGTATGGTGGAGCTCAACCTTGGTACGAATCATCTAGCGAAATTGCCAGACGATATCCAATGCTTGCAGAGCTTGGAAGTGCTCATTCTGTCAAACAATCTTCTACGGCGCGTGCCTCCAAGCATTGGCAATCTACGCAAGCTTAGGGTGCTGGACCTAGAGGAGAACCGGCTGGAACAGTTGCCGAATGAAATTGGCTTACTACGTGAGCTACAACGTCTGGTCGTTCAATCAAATCAGCTCACATCACTTCCTCGAGCGATCGGACACCTCTCAAACCTACAGTATCTTAGTGTTGGCGAGAACAATATCAGTTATCTGCCCGAAGAAATCGGAACTCTGGAAAACTTGGAAAGCTTGTACATAAATGACAACCCTTCGTTGCACAACCTTCCATTCGAGCTGGCTCTCTGTTCCAATCTGGGTATTATGAGTATTGAGAACTGTCCGCTAACACAGATCCCGACGGAAATCGTTGCCGGCGGGCCGTCACTTGTTATTCAGTATTTGAAGATGCAAGGACCTTATCGTGCCATGTAAATGTCAAGCAGGAGCGTGGGAATGAAGGGAATAGGAGGAGAAGTACCATTGTGATTATTTTTGAAACTAATGCGATAGTAGAACGTGTGTTGCGCACGTCGATATTTTGTATATGCATTTCTTAGAGATGTTCATTTCTATGTGCAAAAAAGGCTATGGGTTATGCAACGAGTTGATTGGCATTTGTAACATACACCATTTTTCGTTTTTATTTATGTCTTGTGTACTTCTGCGGATGGGGAGTTGTAGCCGCAAATATATGTAAATCTGCCAAACAAAAGATGAACAAAATGGAAACAATTCCATCTCTCAAAACCGATACGTATTGCATTTACATTTAGTAATACATCTCAAATGGGTGTTTTAAACAAATAACACGCTATACCAAACGCACTAAGCGTCGGCCCAATGGATTACAGGTGGACAATGATGAAAAAGACAAATTTGTTGGCAATGATATAAATTTTAATTCTGGGGGATGTTCAATAATTAGGACTAGATGAACCAAATCAAATTCTATATGAATATGACTTCCATTTGTTACCTTGGTAGGGGATATTCATACAGAATGATTATTTATTTATAATAAAGCGGCATTTGTTATATGTGATGATACAAATAATCAAAAGAATGTATTTATTCCACTGAAAACGTATAAACCCCCAGTTAAGGTTAACTTGAATGACTGTAAATTAATATTTTGTTTAGTTGTTTAAGAGAAGCGCAAGATGAGTCATTGGGCGTTTATTGATGTCTTTCATAATATAAATATATATTGTAAATTTATTATATAACAAAGAGATATAGAAGTATAGATTTAAATGAAGAGAAATTATGCGGAATTCCATGTCTATAAAAATCGACGCACGTAAAAATGAAGAAATCGCCATTATGTTGTATGATTAGTCTTTAGAATAATTAGTGATAACGAGACAGATAAAGGACGCAGTTGTTAAATGTTTTTAGCATTAGTAAAAAGAGGCAGACCTTGTCGTACTGACGACAGCAAACAATAGAAACTTCTCATACAAAACCAAAATCACATTCAAAGTAAAACGCTAAATACTCAAAGGAAAGAATTTTGCAAAGGGTACTCAAGATGAGTATGCGTACGTACGACATGAGACTTTACTAGCGTGAAATGCATGCTCAAATGCCAAATTTTTACTACAGGTAATTGAAACATGTCCACTTATATATACAATTAACGCATATTCTATGTTGATAAATGTATTGAACAAAACAGCGTTGATAGACGTTAAATATTACTGTTAAATGTATTTTAAATGATCGCTGAAACAGTAACAGATTAAATGCACATCAGAATGAATTTAATATTTGAAAACATCTTGTCCAACTTTTTTGCAGAGCGCATTCATGTGGTCTAAATTGACTCTTATAAAAACATTCATTTCATTTGTTTTACATATTCGAATGATAAAAATAGCTTACAAGTATATCCAGTCTGTGATTCTTTTCACTTATTTAAATAAATAATTTAAGCATTACGCTTTAGTTTCAAGAAAAATATACAAAAAGGCACCTGCGTGAGAAAACATTCATAATAAACCTACATCTTATCAGCAACTATTGTAATGGACAGGTTTCGATCAGGCCACGTAAAGGTTTTAGGCAAACTAAGCGCTTCCGGCGTGGCGAGCACTTGGAACGTAACAGCCATATCTTGGGCCAAGTCATCAGCAATAAGCACTTGCAGCCAATTTCCCTGTGCCACGAATGGATTCTCTGTATCCACTATTGTGCCGGTTACAGAATGCGCAACTAATGTAATGGCCGTATCTCCAAGCACGGATTTGAACGTAAAATGTCGACCGTGCTTAACTCTTCCTCGAATCGCAAGTGGTAATAGACTTCCCGCTTCGAGATTAAACACCAAATGAATCCCATCCAACTTTTTTATGTGTAACAGCTCGGTGCTTTCCAGCATTGAGCCGCAGTCCTCAATTTTATTAGCTATATTGCTGGACTGAAGACCTTTCTGAAGTGTACTCTTAATTTGTTCGCTCTCCTCTTCGGTAATTCGTCCATCCTTTCGCTTTTCCCGTCCATCTGACCAAGAACAACGCGCACTGACGCCACTGAGGTTGGAGCCTTCAAGCTCGAAGCCACGCTCCAGTTCTTCATGCGCCGTCGGTTCCAATTCGAAGATACTCTCGCCACGACGCATGTCGGTGATATGCCATGGACCTCCCGAGCTAGAAATGCCCCAATTTAGTACGATACTGATATAAATATAATCAATAATTACGTGGGTAGATTACTAAGCATGTTCAAGACACCCGTGCCATTCCATTGTTGAGCGGCGCGCAGCTCGTCTGCACAGACTCCAACGATTTGCACGAATCCCACAGTACCATAGGGCGTGTAGGCAGTGTTTAACTGCACATCGCTCGCCATTAGCATATGCTGGATGCGCGACTCGCTGTTATCCAGCGCGCAATGCCAGGAGACATGATCACCCGCGCACAACGTATTGCCAGAATGGAAAACATACTTTGCTAAAGATTGCATAAGGGTCGCTGGCCATGTTGGTGGTGCTGTATCGCCAGATTCTCGCTTCAGCCGAAATGTAAGCTCAAATCCAAATCCAGAAGCGCCATCGGCATCGTTGTTTACTTCGTGCACTCTGCCATCACCGTGAAGGTCGGAGAGACCAAAACTGATGTAATGCCAATGAGGAGGAATGTTCTCGTGCGGTATTCCAGGGTTGGCGTACATTGAGATGTAATCCAGAGGGTCAGGTCCCCCTAGCCTGCAGATGTTACAGATTAAAACAATGCTACCAATCCCTCGGCGAAAGGAAATGTCGGAAGTTTAAAAATAGCCGCACATACCAATATTTAAGTAACGCAGTCACTTGTAGCGGATTCACTTGGTCCGGGTAAATTTTTCGGCAGAGGGAATAAAGAGCTTCCAATCCGGCTGGCGTAGGCGGCAGCATATTCATTGGGGGCCCCTGTGGCAGTGCTCCAGCCTCATCCATTTTATTTCATTGAATGCAAACTAAAACAATATCAATTTAATTATTACCACAACTTACTGGAAAGAGAAATAATTGGGAGGCTTACTTCATAAAATCACACAAGAAGTTCTATATTGCCACTGACGTGTGTATTTTAAGCCGATAAAGAACAGCATTCAGCCACTGAGAGCAACATTCCACACCATTGGGAGAACAATGTCAATGAAGAAATATTTTAGCAGTAGTTTTGGAATTTCATAGAAACACTTTTCACTTATTAGCTTGACACTTGCGCCTGCGTTTTCAGCGCTTTTCTCTTACTTGTTGCACGCTCGTTTCGTGCTTATTATGATTCTTGGTAATGCAAGCTTACTTACTCGTCCCATTCTTCTACCTACCACTTCCACTGCTATTTCCATCAAGTCCAACTGGTTCTCAAATAAAACGCGATAAACGCATATAGCTCTCTGTCTCTGCGTTCAGTAACTTTAAGACTTTTGAGGTTACATGCATCTCAAAACATTTGTGAAGATTTTCTCAGTTTTTTATGGATATAATCATGATTAATCAAAAAATTAACTTTTAACGTTTATCGTGTCATTTGTTTACTATTTTATTTCATATTATACAATATTTAATCAAAAAAGCTTAGCTATTATGAAGAACAGTAGTTGTTCTGATACATCAGAGGAAGAAGATGCTTCAGATGAGAGCCTATATTTTCGTAATCGGCCACCGGTAAGTTTAATACTTACGTATACTGCTAGTTCATATAATGTCCCTTGTATCAATTGAAGGAACTTCACAAAAGGAAATCATACAAAATACCTGAATCTGTTAACATTAGCAATAGTAGAATTAAAGCTGACTATTCTTCACATAGCCCTTTAAGGCAGAATGATAGCAATATAACCAATTATTCAACGCCTGAAAAGTCACCAAACTTGAAGAAAAGGCATGCATCACCAAAGCATGGAACGCCTATACCATCACCAAAACTAAACAAATCTAAACAAAATGGCAATACCAAAAGCAGCTGCTGGATGTATTCATTACTAGGTGTTCTAATACTGATTGTTTGTGGTGCATGTTTAAATATTGGGAATATTGGAGCTGCTGATGCAAAATGCAAAGTACCTATTGACAGATGCACAAATGAAATAAAAATTGCCCTCAAAATAGCAATTAAGGAAACAATCACATTCAATAGGCCGTCATCTCTCCTGTTAATCTATGGGGAAGATAAAGAACTGTTGAAAAATAAGATTTTAGAACAGATAATGCAATACAGCGCCTGTAAACTAAATAGGGGAACTGAATATGCAGAAATCACTGAACACATGTATGCAATCCCTGAAGTAATAAGTGATCGTGGTAAAATTATTAAAAAATACGAAAATTTGCTCAAACAACATGGAGTTATGTTAGTCCATAATCTGGAAAAAGTAACTGGAAATGCTGCAATGGCGTTTCATTACTTTTCGGATCAGTACTCGCCAATTGTTGATCGAGCTTTAATTATTTATACTATGAAATACCAAAAAGATAATGAACAAACGCCGGATTTAGTAATGGTTGAACAAATACTCACTGAGAAGTGGAAAGATGAGCTTAAGCTTGATGATATTCCACCGTTGATTGCCCGTCTAACGAATGAAGTGTTGCGGATATAAGACGAAAATGTCGTACTTTTTATAAAAAAGAATTAATTAAATGTATCAAATTTATTGTTATGGTGTGAATTAAATGCAATATGAACAATAAATAAGGAGTGTGAATAAAATTTC
>JARJDV010002268.1:0-42449 GCA_030264675.1 Anaulacaspis nigra
ATTATTGTAAATCCAAGAAAACCACTTTCAAAGCAAAGAGCACAAATTGAAAAAAAATGATGTATCATCATGGTTAATTACCAACAGTGATTTACCACCCCCCACCCCTTATAGGGGGTTGGTAAAGCACTGTTAACCCTTGAACTTTGTACTTTGTATGAAAAATCATTTGAAATATACCTACGATGTTATTACATATATGGATGAAAAGAAAAGCACTTACCTGCAATGTAATTCTATATCAGGCACAGAACGCGTGCTGTTCTCCTCCAGACAGACGGAACCCTCCTCATCGCTATCGGAGAAGACGGAGAGCTGGGGATTGGGACTGGTGATATGGAACGTGGTGCATTCCTGACGTATCAGCACCGGCTTGGAGCAGTTCGATTGCGATGGAGTGCTCGTCAGCGACGGTCCTACAAGCAGGCTAACAGTCTCGTCCTGACTACTCATATCTCTGCCGCCCGTCTATCGCCGCCGTGACTCTGAAACGCCAACAACAAAATGCTCCATAAGAAGTATATCTTATATATATATGAGTAATCAATAAGCATCTTTGCTCCCACGTGCACAAGTTAAAATCCTCAGCGATGCACTAAACTTAATGCAGATGTATAATTAGAATGCAGCGACTGCATGAAGATGAACGCGTTGCATATTGAAGACAAAGCGCACCCGCCACAAGCGTGTTGCATGGTTATAAATATCAGGCGAAAAACGTGCGCGAACATTTAAATTCGCTATAATTATCATTGCGTTGCACTTCATGTCTGCTTACGCCAGCATTTATTTTCCTCTCTCGGACTACATTTTACATTTTAAATTGAACGCTGCGCGCACGTTCGCGCTAACTAATTTTATGCACAGTGCAACTTACTTACTTTGTTTATAACTATCATAACATTTGTTAACGCTTGCGAGTCAATTCTAAGAGCAAGAGTAAATCTGTTTATAATATAAGACAATTCTAGATAAATTTTCAGTTTTATAAATATCAGAGAGGAATTTAAGTTTACAGTTATAAATAATAAAATAGACATTTATGATAGGTTTAAAATTAATTAAAGTCTTATTTACGCTTTCATAATTGATAAGCATTAATCGATCAGGCTAAGAGTATTAGTTGCAAAGTTGTGCAAATGTTAAACTCAATTTCGAGCGTAAACTCGTGTGGTCCATCCGGCGAGGCATTTGCACGTCTGTAAATGCGTGTTCCAGTTTAAGCAAGGCCGTAAAGTATTCTGTTGGGGATATTCGCAAGTTTGTGGGGCTTTACACATTTGAATGCGAGCGGTTGTTAAGCGCATCGTTCAAATCGAAAATGCATTAAAGCTTTATCGTTCCTTTTTCTAACTCTAACAGACGTCAAACAATTCCACATACACTTTTTACCATTTGCTTTAATAACCACTTTTCAATGTCGACTGAATGTGAGATTTTGTAGAAAATAGCAAAAGAGCAAAGAGCAAAAACTTATTTTTGTTCACTGAAAAGTTAGAAGAAAGAAAGAAAGGAAGAAATACGAAATACGAAGAAATTTCATATGATATGAGTATTATTAATATTTTAGTATCAATAAACGTTTTAATATTTAATTTCATCATTACGTGATCTGCTATGCTCGGTTTGTTTTATTGCAATTTGTACTTTTCCGGGTTCGTAAGGGATACTTATCAAACCCCATTATCAAAAAACAATCGATAATCTTGTATAGTATAGAGGAAGAAAGCACATTAACCTATTAACCAATAGACTGGACATACTAAAAACAAAATTAAACACGCGCTCGTTTTAACACGCTACGAAAGAACTATTTATAAGTATGGTAAAGTGCAAAGGTGCGAAAATCGTGATACGATAAATCACAGCTAATTAAGATAACATTAATGACCATTACGAGCGATAATTAAGTTACAAAACAAAAGTCGCGAAATCATAATCGATAAACATCGACAATATTCGTAAATTTAAAGTGTTATTCCTAACAATTTTTTCAGAAGTATGTTCGAAGTTGTTATAGGCTACCCAACATGCAGCAAATTTTATTGTAAACAAGCCTTCTAAATTTAAAGCAAGTAATATATCCTTGCTTCAAATTGGAAATTTAGTAAAATTGCAATAATAACCTCAATTTACTCTGTAATTACTAATGAGTGAAATTACTTGATCATAAATTATGTGTGGCTCTGGACTTTATATGTCAAGATATCTCACTAAAGAAATTTCATTCATATTTTCTTTCTTAATCCTTTTTACCCTCTTACTCCTACGGGTAATAAGAAATTTCATTACGATAAACTAATATGAGAAAAGCATGTTTTGGTACACGTGGCATAATATTTCTATTGGTGATAGCCATTAATAAAACCGAAAAAAAGCAATCATATCCTTTAGAGATTTTTTATCCATACGTTTCCATTTTCAGCGCCCCCAAAAACAAAACATTTATACGCGCCGAGAGGCGAAGAAACGAGCGCAAAAATGTAATGAAAACATCAAGCGAGGAAGCCTTTCATTAAATTGCCCCAAGACAATGATTAATTACAATCTACGCGCACGACAGACTGTGCTTGTTTTTCACTAAATGAAACGACACGGCCCTCCTGCAATTTCAAATACGAAATACACCTACACACCTGCCAACAAAGTACTCGAAGCTAAAATTTCGTGCGCTTCAGTAAGCAGAATGCAGAATGCAAAGTTTTAAGCTAAGTACGCGTAAAGACGGCGCGGCGCATACGAAGAAGAAAGAAACTTTGGATAGCGAGCGCCTCGACGTCGCTGCGCGGAGAAAATCAATAAATCGATAAGCACTTTACACATGCAAATGCGGGAGGGAGCGCGCTGTGTGGCGGCAATCGATGTCCTAATTAATATTTCATCTAATTAATGAGTGCGTCCACTGAGTATTATTCATGTAGCGTTCGAGTGAAACCTGACATAATTTCAACGCTGCGCGTGTTGCTATTTTTCATAATTGCAAACTGCACTAATTAATTCGCGATTGTGCACAACGCATACAACGTTGCATATTTCATAATTGTGTTGCAATAGATACATCACGTTTGTGCTATAATTCGACGATATTTCCGGTCCAGCATGTTTGATTTCATTGTGTGTTTTGTTACTTCTGATTGATTCATGTCTGAATATTTGTTTAACGATATTTGTATTTAACTTAGTTAAATTTTAGTTGCAAAATTAATAACCATTTTAATTGTACCAAAATAATTCGGAAATATTCGATTATAATAACTTAAAATGCATATTAATTAGGTATTAATTACTTTCCAATTGGATAAGAATTATCATGTTTGAATAAATAACAGTGCTTTATCACCCCCCTTATAGGGATGCTTATAGGGATGGGGGGTGGTAAATCACTGTTGACTCTTGAATTATAAAGCATCATGAAAGACTTGAGACTTTTTAGGTCGATCAGTAAAGTGAATTTAATTTCATGTTAAACAACCACCCTTTACACTTTTGTAGTTTGCTTTTTTTCTGCTTAATTAGAAAATAGGTCAATTAATACATAATTAGATATTCATTATGAAGTAAACATACCGAAAACAAATGAGCTGTCAAATAAATATAGATACTATATAACCATTTATTAATTAAACAAAAACCATGAGATCATTACGCAAAGAAACCCAACGCAATTACGCAATGAAACAATTAAAAAGTTGGTTTCCATCAAACGAAGAGCAACTCCTAATTAAATATACAAACCAACACCCAATTTGCCGACTGCGCAAACAGTTAATTAATGATCTCTGTGCGCGCGCTCGCGTTCGCGGTCGTGGTCGCTTATTGCATCGCATATAAAATATCTCAATTCAAGTAATATCTACGTAAAGCACGTTTAAACTAATTGAGAGACTTCATTTTGTGTTCCGGTGCGAAAAAGGCAAACGGATCAATAATACGTTCACTCATTAATTCATACATCAACAGTACGTGTTTTTAAAACACCGCGCTAAAAATCCGGGAAAATGTTCAAACGTTCATTTGACTGAATTTATTGCACGAATCAGTCATGCATTCATTTTAGTTCAATGCTTATTTGCATTCGCATTGAATAGTTTTCAATGAAGTGCTCGCAGTGCATTCAATTCAATAGGAAGCTGTAAAAATATTGATTTCGCTTCGCATTTCCCTATTGAAATTTTCTAGATGTAATTTCCACAGGTTTATTTATCATTATCATTAATTTCTCTTTGTGTGATGTTTGCAGTAGGTAAAATGTGAACTGTGCACAAATATTATTCACAATAAGAAAATATAAATAAACAGTTGTATTAACTGCAAATAAATATCAACAAAAAGCGTATTTATCTAGATATTACGTAAACGTTGTATGGAAGTTAATATGGCTGAGTATTGTGACTTTTGATATTAATGTGTATTGTGTTTAAGGTGAATAATATTGGCATTTAATATTTCTTTGAATAATATTTGCTTGAATTCATTCGAGTCCATTCAGTCAATCTTAATAGGTATTTCGAATATGAATAAGCAAGTCTGTATTCGATTATTAAGTAGGTTAAATAGCAAGTCACATTACGCAGGTATTTCTTCTGAATTTATTGTGTTCCATTGTGAATATTTTTACAGGTTATTGCTTAGTATATATCTTAATGTATTTCGTTTTTTCATCTAAAAATCATTAGTGCTTTATAAAGAGTCGAATTACATGTGTACTATGGCTCTTTATAAAGCACGATTTGAAGTTACGATTATTCTAAAATATTTCAACGTAATTAAAATTTTTGAAAAAAATTTGTTGGCATCATTGAACGAAAGGTTTTTCAAACTTGAATGTAAACAGAACCGGAAAAGATTTGTACTCAAAAATTAACGTTTGAAACCCAATTTATTTTAACTAGACTTTAAAGGCAGAAAGTTATTATTGCAAGTTAATAAGAAGAACAAACTATTGCAATTTGAATACTGATTTGGTAGTACATAAGAAGTATAACTACGTATTCTTATTCTTGCAATATTTACGTTGATCCCTAACTTGCTTAGCTATATTACTTTGCCGAATTTTTGCTTTTGCGGTGGTTTAATACGCGTGTTTTGCTCGCGACAGGATCATTTTTAATATTTCAGCGAATCACCCTTTCAGACTATTGGAAAGATCAAGTAATTAATTTGATAGTTACCATATGATCGTTCTACGTATTGTGCATGTTTCAACAAGCGAGTGGTGACTTTCATAAGGTCAAGATGTGTTTATCTGGATTCCAAATCTCATCAATATTTCCCCGCTTCAAATCCATTTCAACCCGAATGTACTTGTTCATTTTGCTTTGCATGTGTGCTAGAGTGTATGAAATTATTGAAATTTCTATCGAGCTAATTTGCTCATATCTAACAAATACAATGTTTGATTATCCTTACCTTGCTTAGCTACATTACTCAGTCATTTCGTTGCCCTCGGAATGGTTGTGTATTGAGTGTTTAGTGCCGTGCTGTGTATTGTCTGTTGTAAGCTCTACTATTCAAAGGACTATTATAATCAATTAAACTATGAGTACCTTATTAATTATATACATACTGTTAATATCCTAGTTTGACTCCATTCAATTAATGTTTGAATTACAACATTTCTCAAATTGAACTATAATATCAAAGTATCATTATCCTTTACAAGATTTTCCTGAATGAAATAGCAAAGATAATCAAATCGAAGCTTTAATCTGTATATGAATCATAAAAATCATGAATATTAAGATGCTATTTTAGCCTGTTGATTTTGGATAAATTACTATTGAAATTGACTAAATCGTGATCCTGGGACCAAATATTTGCTAAAAACATGCATTAAAAGTAGTCATAACCACAGTTCAATCGCATTATTTTTTCCTGAAATTTATTGATGGTATTATTGAAAGAATAGGCCATCAACTACTTCATATAGTTACCGGAAATGAGAATGTTATTTAGGCATTATTTATGTCCGAAAATAATAATAAAATCAAACGATAGCCAGCTGTATATTCCGTATAATCCACTTGTTTCAACAATGCCCATCCATCATTGGACTCGCGCTGACCATGGCATAAAAATGGCGTTAATAAACATGAATAATGATGGCACTAAGCAGGAAAGCGCTTAATAATGCAGGTGAACTACGTGTTTAACATAAATTTCTCGACCGAACGTACTTGACAGCCTAACTATAAAGCTCTCTCGCTGCATGTCTTTGTTTCGTCCAGCAGTCAATGAATGCTGTGCGCTCTATTCTTCACTTAATAAAGTATTCCCAAACGCCGCCGGTGTGTTAACACGGCACTAATTTATATCTGAACGGGCGCACATGGGTTTTTAATTACTTTGCTATCGCATAGATGCTGGTCGATGACTTTGTCCACGGGACGGACGGCAGTAACGCCACCGCCACCGCTGCCGCCGATCGTAAACATGAAAATGAATGTGGAAATGACGGCGCCGCATCGATTTCAAACGCGTGTAAACGATGAGTTGGCGGCGTATGCAAAGGTACGAGCCATTTTCCACCGAATCGGTTATCGCACCATTCGAATCTAGGCCACCAAATGGAAAAGCGTAAAACTTTTTTCCCTTGTTACGCTAGTACTCCTTCCTACCTACATGCAATCCTTAGCCGCCTAAATGCTAACTACATTCGGCTCAAATGCGCGGGGGTGGCAAGAGAATTCATTCCAAGTTCAGCGATAATTTACTATTCATTAAGCGTGGCCCTAATATCTTTGAGGTTATGCTTGGTAGTCATTTGTAAGCGTTGCGTTTGAGCGAAGGCGTGTTTGCCAATTATACCCAAATGTAGCATTAAATGGGCATTCCATTATAGGTTATAAACGCACATTGTAACGAAGCACGCTGCGTAAAAGTAATTCAAGCTTGACGAGCCAGAGCGAGAGAGAGCGAAAGCCAATGCGAGCGTGCGGATTGAAATTTTTATTATGCCATAAATTGAGAAATCCAATTGATTCCGGTACATATACCCTATAAGTATATTCGGTTGCATACGTCTACGACACGAAACCGCCATCTGGATGCGGAACATTTGAATTTCCAGCAAATCTCGTTCCTTCTTTAATCACTGAAGCTTAAATTTTAATTAAATCAAAAGTAGAACTGCGATTGCGAATGCAATTTATCTCCGCAAGCGTGCATCGTGATAAGGCACTCAATTATCAGGCATTTGTTTTCTTCGACGTCGCCGACGTGATTATAACTTATCTATTATGCGAGATATTTTCGCTGCCGCTGAACATTCTTGCGCATTGTGCACTTCCCTGCGGTGTCGAGTTTTAATGAAGTGGAACGCGCTAAGAGGAAGTACGCGCTGAAAGTTTTACGTATTGGAAAACTTTATGTCACCATTCTAAACGTCGACAGCGACGGTGGTGGCAGCACTGTTCGTCAACTTGCGGACAAAACGAGTGACGCCAACTTCTTTGGCTTGTAAGCGCCATTGTGAGGACTTGTTATCTTCGCTCGGCGTTCATGTTTTATTTAGCGCACAATGAGTAGTAAAACATTTACATTTGAATTAAGTTGTTGCATTAAGTTTTCAAGCGCGCAAAAACTTAATGTATGCAACAGATTATGCAGGTTATGTGTGCTTGTATGCTAAATACCCAATGGCGTATTATCTCCGACTGGAGAGCGCACAAGAAGTTGAGGAAGTTTGCATTGTGAAGGACACAATTATAATTCGCTCGTTTATCATTCTATGATACTAGTGAATAAAACATCTACTTCCAACTATGAATCGAGCATAAAACTCCTTCATTAAAATGATTTCGCAGAAAATGTAACGCGATTTGCACGGTTGAAATAATATGAAATCATTTCGAATAGAGGTAGGCTAAAACTTCAAGATTTCGCTAGTGGTATAACAAAAAATGCTACCACGTTATGAATATGTAAATCGCATATTATCACAGTCATAACACGCCTATTTTGAATATTTAATGAACGTATTAGGACTTGCGGCATTTTCCTTTTTTCATCGCCACCCGGAAGAGGAAGTAAGTAGCAAGAAAACTAATATCATCATACTGAGTATAATGACAACACGCGTTTTCTTTTATGGAGTTTCCAAAATAAGTTACACCTGTTTTTTCTTCTTCTGGAGACAAATTTTATTAGCTTTACCCACATAACCTCACAAATGACGAGAAACTTTTAAAAGTTGAAGAATTATCATAACTACAATTAAAATTTAAACTTTGACTTTAATATTTAATTTCATATTAATATTATTACAGGTAAAGTGGACAAAATCAAGTGAGTTTCTGAGTATATTTTGGATTCAAACTAACGTCAAACTGAATAGTTGCAGGGAAAGTTTCAGCTTGCTGGCTGTTAAAAATATAAAGTATTAACAGCTGTTGCTGGAGGTTTTAGCATAATATTATTGTTAAGTACATTATTATGCAGAGTAGTCCTCATCCTCTAAACAAGGTGCTCACGTGCAAGTAGTGCAAAGGCTCGTCGTTGAAATTCACAACTTCTTTGCTGTCGCCGCAAGCAGTTAGCGCATGATATGGCTTGAAAGTGAGGTGGTGGAATATGATCTCCAATTTCTCGCTCGTGTCGTAAACTTCTTACTTGTTTGCAACAATACAATATTCTGAACTTTGATAACTTGACGTGCAAATTGTTTATTAACTCTTCCCCCAGCTCAACTTATTCTTTTATACTTAAAAATTGCAATAAATAATTTTCAATTACTTCCAGCATTAACTCGCTCCAGCGAATAAAGCGCGAAACAATTCAGTCGTAATTGAGTAATAAAGTTGAAATTGTTTGTACAATCTCTTAATTTATTTAATATCACCGGCTGTGGCTGCTGCGTTGCGGTTATTGGGAAGATAAGATAGTTTCCAATAACAGGAGCAATCAAATCGATAAAGTAGAGTGCGAATTCGACGATGCGGTTGTTTCGCGCAACTTCCTAAGCACCCTATGTGTATATTGTATTTCTTGAGGGTGTTGGCTCTATTATTGGAGGATGCGACGCAATCGAAGCATGGAACGAATAAAAAGAAAAAACGCGCACACAAGTCTGGTAAAACGTGGAGGAGAAGAAACAGTAGGAGTGAACAGCACACTTTAGCGATAAGATAAAGAAAAGTGTGTTCAGCTTGTGTTCATTATGGTTTTCTCAGATAATTTCGATTGTTATTTTATTATCCATTAGAAAACTTTTCCTCATTGCGTTTTATTACTGTTTCACTTTTATGATGTGGCTAGTTATTAACCAACTACGACCACTTGTGTAGCACCCAGTGCGCTGACACATAAAAAACTATTGAATAATAATTGAATATCCAAGAGGAAATCGATAAACCAATATGACGTCATTGATTCTAACCTTTGATATGTGCATGCATAATGTTCATATATTTTAGGTTTTTCCAGCGCACGCAACGCAAAGTGGAAAATATGTGAAGATGTGACGGGACCGAAAACGAAATTTTCGTTTCACTATTCATTATGTTCGCAGCTTGTCAAGCGATCCCTCTGTGTCCAAATGAGCGTTTCGGGAGGGATCAATATATCTACACCTCAGTACGTTTGCACATTCATATATTCTTCAATGACCGCATTTTGTCGTGTTACGACGGACGAAACTGTCACACGAAATTATTATGCGTATTCAATCAAACTGAACAATACGTTCGTTTCCTCATTCTATATCAACTCGATCTGTTAAATTTCTCACACATTGTACGGGTTTCACCACTGCTCAAATAATATTCAATTATTCAACCTGATTGTATACTAATTGCTTTTCAATGTAGCAATTTTTTAAACCCTTTTAAACAGTTACTTTTCAATGCAATTGAGGGTAAATAATAAAAATGTCAAAGCGCTTTAAAAGCACGGGAATTCATTATTAAAAGAATGAAAGACAATATTTTTAGCAAATTTGTAGAATGTATTTTAATACTTTTCAAAATATTTCCAGAAATTTTCAGATTTTTCTAAAATTTCAAGCGGCAATTTTTGATTTTCTAGAAAATATTTCTAAATATTTCTATTCAACACTTCTACCTCGAAAATATTTCTGGATTTTTCGATAAATTATGAGAATAAGTGTTAAGTCGTTCGAGAAGAATTCTAGACATTTCTAGATTTTTCTAGAAGAATTTGAAACTTAATGTTAAATTGTTTGAGAATATTTCTAGATATTTCTTATTCATTCTGAAAGATTTGGAGAATAAATTTTAATTTTCTGAGGATAATTCTAGAAATTTCTAGATTTTTCTGGAAGATTTTGAAACCTAATTTTAAATTGTTTGAGAATATTACTAGATATTTCTTGTTCTTTCTTGAAAGACCTTAGGAATAAATTTTAATCAGTTCGAGAATAATTCTAGACATTTCTAGATTTTTCTAGAAAATTTTGAAAATAAATATTAAATCGTTTAGGAATATTTCTACATATTTCTTGCTCTTCTTTCTAAAATATTTCGAGAATAATTCTACACATTTCCAGATTTTATTAGAAGATTTTTAGAATAAATTTAAGTGGTTTGAGAATATTTCTAAATATTTCCAGATTTTTTAGATTTCAAAAAGATTTCAAAATTGTTTTTAATTCTCTCAATCATATTTCAAAAGTAAATATTTGTAGATCTTCCTGGAAAATTTCAAGGATAAAATTTAATTCATTTGAGACTAATTCTATAATTTTCTAGAAGATTCCGAGAATATATTTTAATTTTCTCGATAATATTTCTTAATAGAAAATTCCGCAAATAAATATTAATTCTTTCAAATATACTTTAAAAATGTGTTACGAAACTTAACACTTCTATTTTAAAATATGCAACCGATTAATAATGTAAAGCGAAGAAGGATTAAGCTATCAATTCGTTTTTATTCTATTATTAACCTTGGAGTTGACATTGAAATATCTAAATTTAAATTCCGTAATTTGTGGAAATCATCCCAGGAGCCGAAATACAAACTGGAGCGCCCAAAGGATAATTATCTATGCAGATACTCTTGAGTAAATGCTGATACAAATTTAATGCGTGCTAATGGGACACCAGATGTGTAGTCAGGTGGTAATAAATTTTAAAGACTTTGAACCGACGCGAGCCTTTCGACGCAAATAAGTTTTAAAACGGTCTCCCCAGATGGCGGCGGCATTAAAAATGCAGCGTTGCCTATCCTTGATAGTGACCCTATTCTATTCACTTAATATGTAGCCGAGCGTATCAGCCGTGTTTATTAATATTTCAGCGAAATTGTATTACGTGAACTCACACTCACGTGCCGAGTGGTTATACAAGATCAAGATTGCGTTCAAATTAAATAATCATTTGCTCGCGAGTTTTACAGCGCGTTTCCTATTCATAAACGAGCGCGCGCGGACGCAGGCTTCGAGTGCATTATTGGCCTGAGATATTTATGAGGGCGAAGCAAACAAACACATTTGTTATCGTTACTAATCGATGGGCATTGTGTGTTCCACATTTGTTCCGACCCCATCCGCCGCTGCCGCCGACGCGCTTTTTCATGTCCGCCGCCACCAGGCGACCGCCGTCGTTCGAAGCCCCGTCGAGGGTTGCATAAGGAACTAAACGCGCTGCCGCCAAGGAAAGCGCCCCGGCAATTGGCTCATAATAGGACAATGCGGGAATTATCGTTGTTTGCTTTTGTTCCTTAGGCGTTCATCGTGTCAATTGTTGTACTGAATGTTCATTATTGCCCTCAAATTACACCTAATAATAATGTTTATTTTTAGTTTCCGTCTATATCTAGAACTCTTAATCAGTCTACGCAATATTCATATTTTAAACAGTTAAATAAATAATCACATTCAACTTCCGGAATTAAGTTAATATTTCAAAAGGATATATATCACCCTTCATCCCTTATTATTTATCCTGCAAATAAATATTTTCGACAGAAAACTCAATACAAAATTCATTTTGATTTGTTTTATTTACGTGACTCTCGTGACTTGTTCAAACTGTCACAAAAAGAATAGCAATATTTTCTTGAAGCAACCGGAAAAGCGGAAAATTATTTTTTAATTATATGTTGAGTGTAAATTGAGTTTACTATTACTTATCAGGCAAAAAATGAGGCCACCGCAAGAGGAAATACCGGAAGACAACGCGCAAAAAAAGCCACGAGATGTACGAGGGATGAAAGCAACGTGAAAACATAATTCCGTAAAGCTGGAAGGGCGCGAGCTTGACTCCTGATAGACCTTTTCTGCTCTGCGTACTTTTCTCTGTTTTGCTTCGCTTTTCTCTGCGCGTGTGTACATTTTGTATTGAGGCTCTGCGCCATGAAGGGATGATAAATGTGAAGAGTTTACCTACATAAAGTTGTCATTAATATTTTTGGCAGCCCCCTGCCAACTTGAAGGCTTTCAGGGCTTAATTACAAATATACAAAATCCTGCACATATTTTATAAGTAGCATTAAGTAGGTATATATTTTTTTAAACTTTAGGGTTGAAAATACCCCACATGCCCAAAGTAAAATAGATATAACTTCCAAATTGCTTAAATATTTTTCAGAATAATATTCGTGATCATACTGTATATTATTCAATTACTCGGAATAAACTCGGAGGACATAATCCATTTTCGTAATAATAAATTATTATTGATCATCGTGTACAACGAGTAAATATATTGTAAATACTGCTTAAGAAGTATTTCTAATCCTATCTAAAGTGACATTAGCGTGTTGAATGACGCATTAATAGCATTACGACGAAGACGTGAGTTGCGGGGGCGGCTTGAGCGTGGGTTGGCGGCACGGCAGGAAATTGGAAACGATTTGAATAAGTTGCGTTCGTTTTTCGGCTTACACGTTTTTGCGAATTCGCTGCTCGGCATTCATCATGAATAAAGCCACACGCACACTGCCGCCTCCCAACACCTCGTGCAGCGATAAGGCGTGAAGCGCGCACGAGCCAAGTGAACAAGTTGTGCGCACCTTTGAAAGCAAGCAGGCACTGGCACTGGCGGTGGCAGCGGTGGCGCCGGCAGTAGACGTGGTGATTAGTACACGAGCGGCGTGCATTATGAACTTGCGCGGTTTGTGACTTAGGTACTTCGCAGAATGATGAAGCTGACTTCTTACGTTTCACGCTGCATTGACTCGTAGCGCACCGCATAGATCTTTTGATTAGTTTGCAACTCACTTGGGTTAAGACTTCTTCTTCGTCCCAACGCAAAATCAATCTTAATTTTTCTCGTTTACGGCTAAACTCTTTTATCGCTTCCTGCTAACAAACTAAACTTATTATAACTTTTAGTTATGCAACCCAATTCACTTAGATATAATGTTTTCTTTACCATATAATAACCGGAAAACAAATTACTAACCTAACTTTTTCGAATTTGAAAATTTCTAAAACATTACCGTCAATTAAATGTAGTTATCACGAGGAAAGATCAGGAATTGAAAAATATCAAAAGCACGAAAGCGGAAACCGGAACACGAGAAATGCAAATAGCTTGAATTTCAAACAGGATGAAATTCGAATATGCCGCAAGCACATTGTGCGATTGCAAATCATTTCCGAAGCTGCGCATTAAGCGCATTTCAATAAGAAAAGCGAGTACACTTAATAAATGAATGTTGCATGCACAATACGTGAATAATGCAAGCGGATCGTGTGCATATGGCGCGCGCGCGCACAAGTTTGTTTGTCGGCAAACTTACAAGTCGCTGCTCTTCCGCTTTGCCGCTCCCCGACACAATGGGGTCGACAGAGGTTAGGTATTTGCACGCTGGAGGAATGCACCCGCCGCTCGAGCGTTCATTATACGTCGGCTACCTTTTGTTCCAATTTATTTTCCGGAAATTAGCAACGTACGCCCATTTGCTAAGCCGCCATTCGCCGTTTCCATGTTGTTTTCATCCTTTGTTGCGCGCATTGTAATTGCAGTGTGCAAATAATACACGCTAACAACGTATTCGTGTGTGCCACGCCATAAATGAACCGCTCTACTAATTAATAAATTCTTTGTTTCCTATTCGTTTGTTACCTTTTGACTCAGTGGACTCATGCTGCTGCGCAGTGGGTTACATACGTTACAAAGTTTTGAATTTTTGTAAATATGTCTTTTGCGCTAAAAATAAACTTGGAAATTGAATAACTACGTTTGTCGCGTTTATAAAAAAAAAGTAATTCACATCACAAACATACAAATGTTTGATCGAATTTCCACCGCACATTTTGTTTGCTTTATGGCCAACACGAGTAAAAACAATGAAGTAGAAAACTTCAAACGCACACACCATGAACAACGTGTGGCACACATGGCGAAAAGCATTTTTCGTGCTTGTGCCACTTCGCTTTTGCGCTTTGCGTTATTTACAGCCGCCTCTAAAAATGTCTCAGTACGGCGCCAATCTGCAAAGTAATGTTCTCATCAAACATTTTGCGCATTCGACTTTGGTGCGAGTCGGTTCTTATTGGCTTGCGAACAAATTTAATACTTTGCACCATAATAGCACGAAATGATCTTAAACGTTCAAGTTTCCTCTCGTCGCTGCGGATTTAATTTTGCTAAAGGATTAATCCTATTGAAGAATTACTAAGTACTATTATAAACTTAAAACTTTTGTTGCTTTCTTTATCCTTTTTGATCTTTCAATCTCTCAAATAACTGCCAAGGATAATGAACGAAAAGGATTTAATTTCATTGTCGTAATAAGTGAGATAACTAATAATTTTTCTTGTCCAAAGAAGTCGCTATAACCGGAGTTGTCGCTATAGCCGAAGCTTGGTAAATATTCAATTAAAAGAGGGCGCTACAAGTGGAGTTGTCAGTTACATTCATCATTAAAATTGAATTTTAATTAATCGGTCGTAATAACCGAATTTGTTGCTATAACCAAAAAATAATTGATTGAATTTCCATCGTAAAAAAACCTCAAAATCAATGAATTAATTTGATAGACATTAAATAATAATAAAAGAAAGAATTACATAGTTATAATAATAAAATTTGATGAAAAGCCAAAGTAAGCTCAGTGATGAAAAATCGGAAAATTTATTACAATTCCATACATGAGGGTTTTCTTTGGCTCACAATGGGGAAACGAATGGAAACGCTGAGCGCCAACGCGCCGTGATTTCCTCCACCTTGAGATCTTTGCGCGCTCGACATTATTCTCAATGCAGCGCGAGTTCTTGTTAGGCCGAAAAGCCCGATAGGAAAACCCCGTTTTCCTATCTGCGCGCACCGCGCGCGCTACCTTTGGCGATGGCCGGGGTTACGCTACAGTTTATTGTTCATCGCGCTTTGGTGCGCACATTCTGTGCGCCTTTTGCCCGTCGGTGATGTGTTTTTTCTCAATAATTTTCATGCCCGCAGCGAATGCTGGAGAGAGATAAACTGGGTCTATCAAGATTGCTGCGACTTTTTCATAGTTTTATATCCTTTAGTAAAGTGCACCGGACAAGATGAAGATGAGCCGGCGCAAGGAGGAAAAAATGTGGGACGGCAAAAAACTAGGCCGACCGAAAAAAGGTCTTGCGAATTTAGTGATAAACTCATGGGAAATACATGGCGAATTGATGAAATTTGCAAAGGCGCAAAATCTCGTCCTGGCGTGAGAGGAGAGAGGAGAGAGAGAGAGTGTGTGTGTAAATAAATAGCTCGTAATTAGCGCTCAAGTGGACCAAGTTTATTAAATTCGCGCGTGTATAGGTGCGCACTGTTTATGTTAACTCTATGTAAACAGCTTTCGAGTAAATGTGGAAATGAATTAAAATGTGTATGCGAGATCCATATGTCAAGGTTTCAACAAATATTCTTTGCTATTTTTAAGTTAAAAGCTTTTTAGTACATTCTGTTTTTTCGCCTCGAGATTAGTAAGTAAAATGACTTAAGTAATAAGTCAGTAGATTTGCAATGACCATGAAGAAGAAATCATAAAAGTTCAAATTTAACTTGAATTTCCAAACATAACCTACTAAATTTTATATTATTTTGGACCTCTCACTTAAAAAATTAGTTATTTTCTATTGCATATTTTTTTAATATATTTAGAAAAAGACATTTAAATTACAATAACCACGAAGAAATCATAAAAGTTCAAATATAACTTGAATTTCCAAACATAACCTACTATATTTTCAACTATTTTTGTTAATTAACCTCTAAATTAAAAAAATTAATTATATTCTATTGCATATTTCTCTTGAACTATTTAAAAAAGACATTTCAATTACGATAACCATGAAGAAATCGTAAAAGTTGAAATGGAACTTGAATTTCCGAACATAACCTATTAAATTTTCTACTATTTTTGTTAATTAACCTCTAAATTAAAAATTTTGTTATATTCTATTGCATATTTCTCTTGAACTATTTAAAAAAGACATTTCAATTACAATAACCATGAAGAAATCATAAAAGTTTAAATATAACTTGAATTTCCAAACATAACTTACTAAATTTCATCATATTTCTGTTAATTAACCTCTAAATTAAAAAATTATTTATATTCTAATACACTTTTTTATGTATTTAAAACATAGACATTTGAATTATAAAAACTATGAAGAAAGCATAAAAGTTTGAATTTCCGAATATAATGTAAGAAATTTCATGTTAATTAACCACTAAATTAAAAATAATTTGTTATATTTTAATACAAATTTTTAATATGTATTTTTTAAATAAAAACGGAAACCAGGAAACCATAATAATTCAAATATATCCTGAATTTTCAAGCCTAACCTAATAAATATCATGTTAATTAACTCCAAAAAAATTAATAATATTCTAAAACAAATTTCTTTTGATGTATTGCGTGTTAATTGGCTGTTACATGAAATAATAAATTAAACAATGTATAGGTTCATTAACTAATTACTTTTTCGTACATAATTAATTTGTTTAATTATTATTCATACAATTCATGGAATTATTCAAAAATGTATATTACTTACGGAAAGAAATTGTGTGGAAACATAAAATTTTATTTTATTATATTTCATAGACCACTCGCAAAAGTATATTAGGCATAATCGAAATGCACGTAGGGGGTGGCTTTTATAGTGTCATCGACGAACTGATTTTACAGCGGTACCGGCGATAAGAGGCGCGATTGCGGCGTAACGCGACATCTTAATGCGTTCAAGAGGTACAATTCCGTCGAATAGCCGCCCCCCGCACGTTTAAGGTTAACACACCAACCCTTCTGATATTTCAGAAGTGCTCTCCGCACGATAATAACAGCCAAATCTATGCGTTGCTTGGCGCGCATGCACTGAATGCTAAACGCGTGCACTTTGTTCGCAAAGTGTCAAAACTGGCGACGACGGCGGCGGCGCGCGGCAGTGTTGCCGTCATTTTGCATCAAGTGCACGTTCCCAACTCGCCCTCGCGTTTCCTACTACTTTATTTGTACTTCATCGCAAACTGCAGCACAGCTTAAAAACGGATTGTCACATTCACATACATTTTGCGCACTTGTAAACTAATTCTACAAAGTGTTGTGCAAAATGTTGCAATCCCTAAACCAATTTTAATTCCCTCTAATTATTTCACCCCTAAACTTATCACAACATAACTCATATAATTTTCCAGCATTGCAATTGTTTATAACTAAACTAACAACAATAAACAATTTCATGTCGTAGTGAAAATATTAATGATACACTTGTATAAGCGCAGTGAATTTATTTTATACTACAACACGTTATGTCATTTCCATATGAAAACCTATTCATAGAAGTGAAACTCGTCTAGGACAAATGACAAACAGAGTCCTTGCTTTCCTCTGTCAGGAAAATGTGATGCACTTTACATGAAAGCGCTGCACTTTTAAACGCGCATGTTATAAAACGTTATTAGCTATCGAATGGATGGAAGCAAATTTCTTTGCAAATATTTGACTTCTGACATTCCATTATGACAGCTTGAATAGCCTTAAAATTTATTTTCCGTTTTTATTAGTGCAAATAAATTTCTCTTTGAATTCGGATATTATGAAAGTAATTGGAAAATGTAATTACGAATATTCAAAATGATTAAATTAGTAATTGAAAATTTAAATGTTCCTGATAATTAAATATGTCATTCCTGTTTATAATCACTAATTCAGTTGGATTTTAAACACTACAGGGTGTCTCAAAACTAAAGCTGAAATTATTTACAATTTTCTATGATGGGATGAAAATGATCTCTGTATAGTTAGATGAATGGCGTGATTTCGAGTGGTGGTTCAAGTAACACAAAAGCGCGTTAATTTAGTTTGGTTAAAATGACAGGAATAACAGAGATCTAAAGCGCACTTGTCAAGTTTTTTAAGCTGTGCGCGGAAGCGCTTTACATTTAATGACAGCAAACGACGCAAGGTACGCGTATTGCGTGTCTCGTCCTTTCGTCCTCCTCTCGTCCTCGAGCTTTTCTGCATTGTGAATGCGTTACTTTAGGTTAAATCTCTCACCTCACTTGTCGCATTTGAGTGAATAGCGGCCAAACAGAACGCGTGTAACTTTTAATGAAGCTTGAAGTTTACTTTAGTTCATTACCTCAGCTGCTGTTGGTGCTGCTGATGCTGCGAGTGTCCGTTTGTATAACCAACCAACAGCTCACAAACACGCGTACGATTACATTAATTAAGCAACTCTCTCGTGCTTGTTGCTATAATTTAATTCGTGTTACTTGTTTATACGCGTGTAAATGCGACCAATGTCCATGTAAAAACTTTTATTATTACCACATCATTAAATATTCAATTTGTGATCTAATACAAGTCAAATAATTCAGAAGCTCATTATGAGAATATATGGATATTTTCGATTCAATTTTTATCCTTATGGTACAGAACATAAAGGACATGATTAATTAATAGAAAAATCGCGTTTTCAAATTAAAATCATAAAATATCAGTGGTAGTTATAGAAAATTTTATTTTATGGTACGAACATAAGTTTCAACATCATTCTTTATTTTCGCCCTTATAGTAATGTGCTTTAAAACTCCTGTGATTAATTCGCAGAAATTTCGCGCATAATTTTCAAATCAAAATCATAAAGTTTTAATAGTTTAACGACAAACTGCCTGTAATAGTTATACGAAATTTTAGGTCATGTGAACATGATATATTTATGATACTATAATATTAAATATTTTAACTTGGATTGTCACCCCTATTGTAAGGTGCCTTGAGACACATGCCTTTAACTACTTCATCATATTACATGAAATTAGTTTAGAGGTGACTAACTAATAGAAATTTTACGCATAATTTCCAAACTAATAGCATAAATTTTAATAGTTTAAGGATAAACTACCAGTTATTGTTATATAAACTTTTAGGTCATAGGAAAGTAATATATTTATGATATAACTTGTTATTAACCACATCATAATATTAGAAAAAAAAAACAAATTTCATGTCTATAACTAATTAATAGAAATTTTACATGTAATTTTCAATTTAAATTCATAAAGTTTAAATAATTGGAAAACAAACTTTGAGTGATAGTTGAGCTTTTACCCAATAGGTAGTAATTTTTTAAGGTAGTAACTTAACCTAAAATTACTTTTAAACACGGATTACTTTACTTCTTCTGAGATTAATATAATTTTAAGGCTATTTTACGCATCTTAAGTAATTTCAGTGGCCCATAAATTATCACGAAACATCCTGTATTTTCAGAAATTAATTTTAATTTGCAATCAAATTCAATAAAATATTAAATTCGTAACGTGCGTTCTTGTGTTTAATTTGTTTCGCATTCATCGCGGCTGGCGCAAGCAGAGTGAATACACATTCGTATGTTCACTCATCATAGAGTTTCACTCAGTCTCGCGTCGGAAAATATTAGAGCTGAATTGAATTGAGTGCGTATCAACACATATTCTCATTCGCGATGAAATAGCAACAGCGAACGAGCGCGCGTGTTCGCGACGTTGAAGTTCCAGCGCAGGGATGTAATACAGTTGCTAAGTGGCACTTCGTTCGCTAACGATATAAAAATGCTCAAGATGCCGAGGAGCGCGTGTAAAGTGTATGCGCATGGAACAACTTCGCATACATCAGAGTTGTAAAAGCAAAATAACCAACAAGCTACCTTGTGAACTTGTTACTTGTTGTATTAGTCGAGTATGTAAAGTCAAAAATTGTATGAGCTCAAGATTTCATTCTGAATACTCACAACATTTTTAAACTTTGTATAACAAATCAGGAGAGCGTATTATCTACATGTTAGAGAGCAAAATAATTGAAATTTCCCAATATTAACCTTAGGGTTTTTGAAAATGATCCACAGAATATTTCGATGCCTTTAAAGATGATTTATTGAGCAGACGATGTCCTAAAGTTTCCTAATTTTTTGGTAAAATTCAGCATCGCACGATAAGACGCAAACCGAATTAAATTAAAAATTTCTAGGTATCGTCTTATAATGTGAAAAATACGATAATTGAAATTCATAGCTTTTTACAGCAAACCTACTCTGAATAGGAAAAATAGTATTTATCTAGTATAAATCATAGCCTCTTCGATAAAATGCTCCAGAATAAGATTGCAATTTCTATCATTCATCCATCCATAATCAATTTGCCTTTTTACCCCTTAGGGTATCAACCACCAAATTTTACCCGGCTCGACCCGGTCTGGTTGGTTAATGTTTTGTCGCCAAGATGTGTGAATTGTTGCATATCTTCAAGTTATATACCTTTTTTTTTTCATTTACACACCCTTATAGGGCTCATCTCTCAGGATGATCTCATGGCATCCAGGTCACAATCGAAGTGTTAACCCTCTCAGCCATCGAGTTGATCAATTTCTATCATATAGGGCATTAATACACTTACCCCATTTGTCAATATCTGGAATTTATTAAGACAGTTGCACGAAACACGTCCGAAGTTATAAAATTTCCTTAAAGTTTGAAAATATATCGAAATTTTGACGATCATAAGCAAAAGAAACTTTTGAAACTTTTAAAAATCTAAGAACATTAGTAAATTGAAGTATAATTTATGAAAATCAAAAGTGAGGTTAGGATGAATAAACAATATCCATCCACTTTCGTCCTTTAAGTCAAATATAGTTATTAGAACAAAGATCTTTATAAATAAAAGCCAAAATATATAGCACTTTGATTTAAAATGTACAATTCCCTTTGAGTTATTATAGTGAATACTGTAGATGTAAATACGCAGTAGAGAAGTTGATAATTGAATTATAAGAGCAGCGTCTTGATTAATCATATTTTACGAGCGGGAAATTCAAACCTAAATTAACCAAATGTTATCTAATTTTGGTTCAATCGATGAAACTCACTTAGCTCGCGCCTAGCGAAAATGTAATCCGACCTTTCGTCTAACACCAAAAGTGTTTCAACTCCATTTACGTCCTAACCGAATAATAATAATCAAAACTTGCAATCCCGCTAACTTCACTAAGCCAAACTAGGTATTTGTCAATTAACGCCAATAAAAGTGCGTGCAAGTGCGTATTATTCGCTAGGCAGGTTAAAGGTTATTGACGTCCTATTAGAATTATGGCGATCATAACAATGAGATTATTAAGACTTGTTGTAGGCGAGCGACTTTAATATGACACTAAACCTGTAAACTTAACGTACGTCCAATAAAAAATAATAGAACATACTGGCTGGGCTGCATTCTCGTACCCAAGTAGCCAGAGTGGCATATGCGCTTTTGTTTTTGCTCTTCGTGCTCCACGTATTTGTCCTGCTTTAGTTGTTTTGCTGTCTGCGCACTGCGTTTTTATGCGCGTGCAATGCACTTTATATCCTCTCCCCGGATGAATGTTCTGCGTCGCTTTTATTAATTGTCCTTCGTGGGTAGTAAAAACTCGGCTCATATTGCACGAATCATATTTTCTATTTTTGAATGCCACGACTTAGTAGCATGTTAGTTTCTTTTTCTTTCACGACATATGCTGCAACCCTCTTTAAATCATTAAGGGCTTTTGTTTAACGAACAAGAACGTTAATGAACTTTTAAGTATTAAATCTCTAACACGTTTTTTTGAAAATAGACTTTGTTAACAGGGCGTTCATTTATTTAAACCAAAGTTATCACTTTATCATCTACATGTAAATTGACTTAATTTATTCTTACTAATTGATTCATCATTTGCAAGAATTTAAAATAGTATATTAATAATTAATAATTATTTTAGGAGATAAATTCTACATCATATCTAAAGTTATAATAAAATATAAAATGGAGTAAACTTTTGGTTAATTGATTTTGAGCTTATATTATATATATTTAATATATTTAATAATAATTTAACAGAAGGTGAAATGCAGTAAATGTGACCTAGTTTTTGTTAATTCATTTTGAGCCTATATATTTTTAATTTTATTTATAATAATTTAACATTTATTCATATCAGCGAATATATTACTTAATAGTCTTTACTGTTAACAAAACGGACGATCACTCTTATATATTTTTTGTTAATAAAAGAAATTGTCAAAAATGCACGATTTCTGCAGTGATTCCGAAAACGAGACAAATGTGCTCTCTCTATTCTATTAAAAATTGGTTGAATCCTTTTATCACTTGCTATAGTATATCAATATAACTATTAAAATACGTACTATGCACAGCTTTTTACAGCTTTAATATATGTTACTTATTTTTTGTTTCATAAAAAGCACTAATTTATCTTTAATAAAAAGAGTTTAACTAAAAGCTATTGCTAACACAATTATCACAATGCTGTGGCCTAATTAGGCATCGCAATCTTCTGACATAATTAGGTAATCAAACTAATTTAGTAAATAAATGGTATTCCCTGACTACTCTTATATTGTATTTTGGGCACATTTGCCACGTGACACGATATCTGGTTTTGCACTGTTTCTACCCTATACATTTTGTTAATTCACAGGATTAGTTTGTAATAAAATATAACTAATATTGTATGAGTATCAAAAGCTTTTCATTTTCTTAGAAATTAGAGCTCAATACAGCACACAACGATATTCTAATTAAGAAATTTTTTAATTAATTAAGCAAATTCTTGTAGATATTATCAAGATTAACTTGTAGTACATAACTACATTTCAAATAGAGCAATTTTTCCTATATTGCACTAATTACAAGACATTAATACACTTACCCCGTGCATCCTTATAAGCAAATCATCAGAAGATAAGACAGACGCTTTCCATATTATCTTTATCAACATGGTCATTTTAAATTACTTATTTTTAAGAATTAAAATTAATTATAAGTTAAAATTATAAACCATTAATCAGTCCTACAAGGGTTGAAATTACCGCAATAACCCTAGGTGCAATAAATCAAATTTATTACATTTGATAACATTTATAATAAAAAAAAAACATAAAACCCTATAAAAAAAATGATGTAATTGGGTGGAATTATTACCTATTATTAAAATCGAATCAAGTATTGTTCAGTGAACTGGAACCCCATAGACCAATAATAATGCATAGGCTGGATAAACGTTTAGTTGCGTTTAATGACCACAGTTTGATTGTGTGCTGCGTTAGAATGCGCTTCACACGCGCGGCAATTTTCCGCCCATTGCACATTTCCACGCATAATTTTGATTTATGCCAAGCTTTCATTTGTTACGATTACCCCACTATCATAAACTGTACATTTATTACTTTTATTCAAATATTTTAAATTTAAATATTTGCGAAATGCCAATATTGAAACGAAATTAATAAATTAACGTAATATACAGACAATTATTAAACAAAATTCCCAGCTTAAAATAATACAATCTATAAACTTATTCCGATCCTAGAGATTTCATTATAAACGATTTTTAACATCAATGTTTACAGTGTAAATGACAATGATGTATACAGATTGGTAATAAACATTATTTGATCTGATAGTTCGTTCCTAATGTGTTTGTATTGTCGTTTATATTCATTGAAATTAGACATGCTTCTCCCGCCTTAATTTGCACTCAGCATTGCTTCATGAGTAATATTTCATGGTGTATTTTTATTTGCTATTGATTTGAATTGTGGCACTAAAATAGAATCAAAATAAGTCAATAAGAATTGAATTGTAGTTGCAGTAAGATATTCAGTTCTCATTTATATCTGATTCTGAAGTGAACTACAATGTATGGCATTATATTTGGAATAAGTGCATTTAACTGTTTTTCTCCATACACATTAATTTAATGATTCAACTATCGCATTTCCTGCACTATAAAACACGCCTTTTTACCTAAAAAAGACCGTAAAATTATATTTGTTCAAAAATCGTCTTAAAAATTGAGATGCATGTTATGATCCGGGAAATACAATAATGGAAGCTTAGCAAGAAAAACATTTTTCTTGCAAAAAGACACTTATAAAATACTTCTACTAAAAGATATTTATTAGTAACACAATTATCGCGGTGTTATGGCCTAATTAGGGATCGCAATGCGGGCATTGTGGCATAATTAGGTAATCAAACCAATTTAGTAAATTAGATGGTTAGTAAATAAAATAATAATTTTAAAATTACTTTAAAATATATTTGTTCGGTGCTTGTCATGATCCGGGAAATATCGTAACACATTCCATATTCTCAGCACGACAAGATATAAAACAAATAAGTATCGCAATTATATTAAATAAGTATCTATGGTGCACGATACTTGGGTCACCCTGTATATTTCAAATGTTGCTATTTCAATCATATTATATTACTTACATAATTAGGTGATACAAACCAATTTAGTAAATAAGTTTGTTGGTAGACAAAACATTTTAACAAATAAAATAATAATTTCAAAACTACTTTACAATATATTTGTTAGAAATTCGTGTTAAAAAGTAAGATGCGTTCATGATCCAGATAATATCGTAACGCACTCTCAGCAAGACAAAATATCAGACAAATTTGTATCTCAATTCGACCCGTAACAAGAACGGTATGAATAAGAACATGAATCATTCAACGGATATTTATAACCATCTTATGTTCCCTATGGTGCACATAACTTGGGTCAGCCTGTATATTTCAAATATTGCTATTTCTATCATATTGCATTAATTACAGGCCATTACCCCATTTACCCCATGACCGCACTCCACTTACTTCACCTAAATTTATATCAAAGAATCAAAAGTGCACAGAATGAACTCTACTCCTTCAAAGGATAATTTCATTAGAAAATCTTTCTATTGCATTAAACGACACTAAATATTCCACCCACTTTAATTTTTTCTATTTCTTTTTCATTAAATTGTTAAATTAAGCTTAACCAATCGAAAAAAACAATAAACCCCAAACAATAAATCAATATTATTTAATTGAATGGAAATTCACGTCAAAGCTCCCCCTGAAAAGCAAACGCATATGCAAATAAGTGCACTTTTGTTATATGCAATTAATTATAAACGAATGGCACGTTGAATGCAATTCAAGTATTGGAAATAAACCGTAATTAAATCTTGCTGGCAATCAATCGCCATTCTCCTCTATACACGAATGAAAATTTCAAGTAGAGCACAATTAAATCCACACAATCAATATGCAATTATTTAGAAACGCGCTTTTAAAAACACAACAAACCATTCGAACGATATTATTCATAATTAATAATTTAACAATACGATGCGTATTTGCATAGATAAATAATTTCATTTCGATCAAAACTAGGTTAATTTCGCTGTTATATAATATTTAAAATAAAATACGCATTTCCATGCAAATTTTATAGCAATTAAATTATTGCCCAAACTCTAACAACAATGAATTAAGTAAAATAAACCTCTGAAAAGTTTTTCGCTAACGAAATGAAACGCAATTTCTTCGTGGCACTGTGCGCGCCGCGTCTAATTAACATTTTATCGAGATTGCTTCGCATGTAGTTGAATAATTGGATTAACCGGAAACGTTTTCTTGTCCAATTGCACTCCTCCCCCTCCGCGCAGTCTGCGCTTGAGCGGGGGCTGGTGCCGTATTACAGAACATGTCATCCGCATTTCAAGGAAGTCAAACAAAAGCCTACAAGATTAGTTCTCGCTTGAAACTTGAATATTTTATGCGAGTTTGAACGACATTCACATCCTTTACCATTTTGTATAAAATGACAATTTATACAAAAACAACTCGAATGAATTTAATGAAAATAACACGTTTTTTCCGTGCAATAAACGGCGTTGATAGATGGCGCCATGTGGTATTAGCATATCGTTGGCTTCGAATTTAATTTCATTACGCATACAATATTGCGATTGTAAATTTGGTAAACCCTTCGCGCCCTTGCGTGGTGGTAGCAGGATGCGCATGGCCGCATAATAAATATTGCGGTCGTGAGGGGCAAAAAGGCTGCCTCCGGTCGACGGCGGCGGCGGCGAGTGCAACATCTTCTAACGGCCATAATCTATTTCGTACGCGTTTCAAATGGTTGGCCAGCAGCTTCGATTTATGACTGGTTTTATGACCCGGCAACATTGTCAAATAGCACTGCATTTTACAAATTTGTTTCAAATGTCTGTTAATTTATCTCTCTGAACGTTTGGCGCCATCATTTAACGAAGCAAGAAACTAGGTTGGCCTTCCAAACCGGAAGTGTTTAGCAAGTGATGATTTAATTAAAATTTGAATCAGATAGCATTGTATTTAGCCATAATAGTTATAAGCTATTTAATAGTCAATTTAGACGTTAATTGCGGCACATCCCACTGGCGACGATAAAAGAAAGCACGTCATACATAACCTATTTCCATGACACTTGGAAATAGAATTTTTAATAAAAGTTCATCAACTAATTGTATTTCTATTCTTGTATACTGTACGCTTTAATATTCATAAAATCGTAAAGTTGAATAATTGAAAAGGACGTGAAAATTTCCAGGCTGATATTGCATATTCATACACACGATGTGCGATATTTTTCAATGCAACCGAGCGCGGCAGGTAACACAGCAAGGCGGAATAACCAAAATAGAGATGAAGAAAAAAAGCCAACGAGACGTACGTAGAACGCCACTAACAAGGATTTGTGAAGCAATTACAGCCGTGCGGTAACGTCGCATCGCGTCGCGCGAGCCGTTGCAGAAATGTGAGTTTTCTGCATGAAATTGATACCCGGCGCGCAGTTACTAAATCCACGCGGCATTAACCAGCCTGAAATGATATTGCAATCCAGCGTAGTGCTCAGCAAGTGCAACGAAATGAAAATAGGCAATTTTAGTCAAACCGTACATTGTTGTACATAATCGCGCGCGCGGCGATTGCATCGCATTGCATCGGATTTAGATGGGCTTATTGAAATTTGCCCAATAATTTTGATATTATTAACAATTTCAAATATTGAGTTTCATTGAGTCTGTCTGTAGGTCTATAAAGTTGAATATCCTTACTCATAATTTCGCTTCTACTTCCGGCAATAATGAACAATAAATATGCAGAAAAATTATAGTTTTAACCTCAATATTTCGGTAATTTGAGGTGATAATAATATTATTGTTACGTCGCTATAAACGAAACAATTTAAGTATAATCTTGAGGTTATTTATGTGGTAATAAATGAAAGTGATTATTGATTTTTGGATAGTTTTAGCCACTTTTTCGCAACATTATCCCCAAGTCTTCAAATGTGACAAAAAAATTAAGGATTTAACGTCAATATTTCGCTTATTTGTGGTGATAATACGTATTATTCTTACGTCGCTATAAACGAAGCAATTGAAAGATTATTTCTGTTGTAATGAAAATAATTATGGATTAAATTCTCAGAAAATAAAATTAAAAACTATAATTTTCTATAATCCACTCTTTTATCAATATTATCCTTAAATTTCAATAGATTTAATAATTACTCACATAAATCATCTTCTAACAAACACATGAATAATTCTAAACAAATATTGGTTACATCGCTATAACCGAAAATTATGTTAAATTAAAAGAGATAATATAAAAGTTTAACATGCTTTTCTATTATCACACACGTAATACGTAATAATTTTGATAGTATCATGATATTAATTACTAATATCATGATACTATCATATACTTTGGCTATAGCCAAAGGTAAATCTAGGCTGAATTATCAAGTTAAATATATAAGGAATTATGGGTCATTAAATTCAACTTCCATCATTAAATAATTCAAATATTATCTGTGCACAGTACCTAATTATAAGATAAATTATCAAGAAAAGTGTTTTAGTTTTTTACACTTTTTTAGTCAACTTAATCGTTGTATTTTAATAATACTTTCATAAATTTAATGCAATCATCTTCAAACCTCGCTATAAACGAAACAATTCTGATATTAATCCAGTCACTTCAACCGATTCTAGATTTAAATTATGAAGACAATGGATAATAAATCATGATTTTATTCAATTTCATAACAAATCTATCATTAAACTTAAGTAGTCCTTCCATAAATTTCTCGTCGCTATAAACGAAATAATTCAACTTTTCTCCCTATATTTACTCCATCGTACTATCCGAGAATAAATCTAATCTAAATGGTCAGCAAAAAAGACGAAAAAATCCTTTTATTTCCTTTTTTATAAACTCGATCGTTAAATATCGTTTAAGTACTTCAATAAGTCTGCTGTAAACACATAAATCATCTTCTAACGTCGCTATAAACGAAATAATTCCAATAATTTATTGTCCACTATATCAATTTACCCAGATTTTCTATTTATATTTGAGACAGTTTAACTAAAATTAATTAAATCACTGAAAAACTTTACGTGGAGTGGAATTTTGTAATTTTGACTTTTATTCGTTTGACTTTCCAATATTTCGCCCAGTTGTGTGTGTGTGCACGCTCGCTAAAGTTAGGTTAGGTTTTATTTAGGTTTCAAACGCGCCCTCATCGCGGCGTGTGTGAACATTCCGGGGAATTTGCATATTAGATTCGTTAGCATCATTAACCGGCTTTTCGCTGTACACGCTACGCTTCGCAAATACAGTTTCATCATCATTTCTTTCATTCGGGTTTTTTTTTCGCTCTTCCTGTGCGCGGATGATGCGCGTTGGCCGCCGCTCCCGTCTCGTCTAAAATTAGATTCGGTGCGTTTTCGTAAGCAAACTGTATGTAAACGCCGCGTATTGATTACACATCCATTCAGCGAACAGCGCAGAAGAAGCGCTTGCAAAATGTTTGGATTGTTGTTGATCGACGTTTGTAGCGACCATTGACAGATGTTCGACAACATCGCCTCTATGCAAGAATGCATTCGTTTCTCTGTGTTGTCACTTTCAACTATTTGTGTTTGTTTAGGTAAAATTTCGTTTCGACTTGTTGACACAACGTTTGATATTTATAGATATCATCGTAAGAAATAGTTTGTTTAAGATGTCTTGTAACATTTCATTTTAGTTTTCAACTTCTTGAAAATATAGAAAAAGCAAATTTCTAGAATTTCACATTAGTAAATATTCTGTTATAACGACAGGAATCCCATTCCGGATATAACGACATTTTTTATTCTCGAGAGAAGCAAGTTTTCTCTCAAGATTTAATAATCTAAGAGTTATGATAACTTAAGATTTTTTATAATTTGTTTTTCCGCCATGAAAATCCAAATAGCAAAGTTTTATAGTGCACTTAATGATCGATTGCCTTTCCGTAAATTCGAAAGTTGAAATGCGAGTCTTTTCAGAATCGGCCGCAGCCACATCGGGCCATTCAAAGTTTGTGATTTATTTGTGACTTTCGCGTCGTCCGACTCCTCGTGCAATTAGATGGTAATGCATCCCAGCAAGTTTAAAAGCACACCAAGGAATTCAAATGTGTTCTATATACATTTGAATATTCCTTCAAGCAACTCTCTCGCCTCCGCGAAACGTGTATGCGTTAATGCATTTCCATAACCTCTAAACTAAATTCGCCACGATTCCATCATTGCCGCACTGCGGTTTGAATCATTTATACACGCGTTTCCAGATAACCGATTAACGACACATCGATGGCAATTATTCCCGAGGGATCTCAGGTATTTTTAATACAAAGCAAAGAGCACTGCTTGTTAAATCAACAAGAAGAAAATTCAATAACTCGAGAAATCTTTCCTCTCATGTTTCATAAACTTGTTCCTTTTTTTTACTAAAAGTCTATTGAAGTATCTCTTCATCTTGAGCAAAGCAGTACGGATTGGCAGTTTGAACGTTTTGATAAGAAAATTACGCAGAAATGTAAACTAAAATCCACTTGAATGAAAGATTTTCCCTTAAAGTGGAAGTACATCATCTTTGATATAGAAATCCCTGCATTCAAGTTGAAAGATATTTTTTTAAAGTCTATTCTAAGAAATATGTATTTTCCTGGTTATCTTTTATCTGTTTCCTGTAAACCTTATCTACTACCTCTACTTATCCTGAAATTCATGCATAACTTTATTTTTCTTCTACCTAGATTTTTTAAATTCTGGAAACTTCCATCCTTAAAAGAAAATGCAAAGTAGGATATTTCGTATTCGTCTATAAAGAAAGAAAAACAGAAATCTATAAACGTTTCCCAATTGATCCAAGTATTACTAATGCAAGAATTCCGTGAAGGGTGCGCTACCCTTATAACTGAATTATAATCAATTTATAAGTTCTTGACCCTTGAGAAATAGTTAAATTCTTAATGCTAAGACATTTCCAAAAAATATTTATATTTAGCCCACCCGTATAACCATTAACAATGTATCTACATCCTGCGGTTTTTCCAAGTTCATTATCCTTTCGCGTGCTAATTTATTTCTATTTCCACTGGGATATTTATAAACTACAATTTAATTATCCACAGCTATTTTCTATAAGCCTCGATGAATATTCATCAAGTCTCAAATACGCACCACTCTCATTTCTCATAGAAAAATTACATAAAACGTAAATAAATTGCTTAATAAATCTTGACATACGTCAGTTTAAAAAAATCAAATTTCATATGCTGCAAATTATTTATTCATCTTCGTAAATGTTTGCGCAGTATGTAAATCGTTGACAAATCTTAGACATGAGCTAGGAAGACATGTAAATGAATAAATTCCTTGAAATTTGCCAAATCATCATATAATATATGCTTATTCATTGGCCGTGAATGCAAAGGATACACAGGATGAAAAGGACCTCAGTGGCTGTGCACATCTTTTTTATCATTTCCAGGACGTGCGGTCGACTCGTTCGCGACTCAAGTGCTATTACTACACAACATAAATTTTTCGGAGACAGCCACCTTATCCCTTACATGCACCTGAATATATTCTTTAATATACAGGGTATTTTCTAAATTATTAAATTCCCCCCTTTAACTAAATAATATCTCAAATTCTTTCCAAATTACCATGATAAATATCCTAAACTTTTATCAAAATGTTTGTGATTTATGGTAACATTCTGTATATTTTAAGATATACTCAAAACCACCTCGGCTATAACTCTCCATAACATACATGTGTTTATAACCCCTACACATGTACTTGATGCACAAGACGCAGTCGCTCGAGAATGATCGAACACATCTTCTTCGTACATTGAAAACCGCGAAGCGCGCGGCACGCTTGGACTCGGCGCATTATTTCATCGGCGGCGCGCATGAGTGACACTTGGTGTGAAATACGTTATGTACATGGATGCATGGAATGTATACGAATGATATTGGCATTGAATACATGCCTGACGTGCACCGGCAATCCGCTTAAACTTGCCAGAATTCATGATGGAAGATTCCAGCATCCTTCAAGAATGCGCTCGTGCTGCCCTCGCTCGCGTTATGTGAATTATCACGCTGCGCATGCGTCGCGCGCCATAATGGAATTGCGTTTGAAAAATGCGATTAAAAATCCAACGTATAATAGCGTATAAAATCCGTATCGTTGCTATAAGAAGCTTAGCGCGAATTTTATTTCATTTTTCATCCCGTGTAGCTAATATTTTCACGTGCAATATAATTATAAAATAATCCTTTTATGATTAAGAATTCGCATTTTCAAATAAAATACGAAAGCGGAATTCTTTTTCGGGGCGCGTTTTTCTAAAGCCGATTTAATTAATTTCGAAAAACTTAACAAAGCACGCGCTAAAGTACGCAGTTTTACGAGAGGTTTTACAGCATGAAAGTGCGAGTATAAATTATGCACACTTTTCACTACATAGAGTTATTAATATGTCATGTACGCTATTTCCTTATTAGCAATAAAAACGCGCATGCAAACGAACAGCGCACGCGATTAAATTAGTTTGCACTTTTAAATTTCGCATCGCTGCCGCTTGTTTCGTTCACCTCTTTTTCGCCGCCCGCTTTTTATGCTTCATTAACAAAAAGCGCAGCAAATGAGTTTTTATACGCGCGTGCTTCAACCCTGTCAGCTTTTAAACAGGTTGCTGTCCAATGCTTTGGCGCTTAAACTTCTAACATTTCATGTTAAATCAACCACTTTCAACAACATTTTTTCATCATTAGCAAATTGCATACGAGCGAGATGTGACTGTATAACTAATGAAATTTTTATCAAGCTAACCTAAAAACTATGAATATAAACACGAAGCACAAGATATGACATAAAATGGCGCATGCGCTGAAAAAGTTTAATCCATTTTCCTTGCGCGAAGAAGGCAATAAACAAGAAGCGCATGCGAATAAGCCCGCCATTTGTATTCATATGCAAAGAAGGGGTAGGGGGGATGAAAAACTAAATGATTTTATTGTACTTTAAACGGCTTTAGTTGTTTTACAACTGTTGTCAGAGGCGGCAAGTTGCAAAGTTAAATTCAGTCGCCACCCCCATCATGTACGTAGATTACATGCAGTTTGAACGCGACGCGCGATAATTTATTTGCATCCGAGCGCATTATGAACAACAACATCAACAAACACGATGAGAATGTCTGTCGGTTGCAGTACGTTGCACTCGATGCTCGCGTCTCTCTGCACGTTCAACAAAATCCCAACGCACACACACGGATGTTGAACGGTGCCGGCTGCTGCCGCCGCCTGCAATTTTCGATAATGTTGTCTGCTGCCACCCGAATACGAGCTGTATTTGTCTTGCCACCCATTGTTTCATTTGTTCAGCCGCCCCTTCCGCCCGCCGCTTGGCGTCGCGCAGGTGGGAAATGCAAATGCACAAAGAAATGCGAAGCAAGCAAACAATAAAAGGTGCGAAAATTGAAGAAATTTCCTTTATGTTTTCTTTCGCGAATCTAGCAACTCTGCATACCCGGAATATTTTTCCCCTCTTTCGCGGTGGCGGCGGCGGCGGCATGAAAATTGCAATACACGTATTATATTTATAATATGATAATGCATGAAAATACCTCCCTGCTTGGTGGGCGAGGTTGAATTAACATATTTTTCACACTTTGTTTTTATTACATATAAATGAGGTTATGTCAAATGGACGCAACTCGTTAAAGTAGCAATAAAGTGCTGTGAACAAAAAATATCACCTTATAAATTTCAATGAAAATCGCCCCGTATTTAATTTATATTTAGCTTCGAAACAAAACAACAAATTTGTTCGTAGACAAACATTTTCGAAATTTATTATAATATATTGTTGATGAATACAAACGAATAGTAAAAAATGTCATAAAATAATAATATTTCTATTTTATGACTGTCCGTTGCTCTGCAATTTTAGGTATTTTCCGTGTTTTAATTAAAGCATAAAATGCAATTTTAGTAAATTTATATTCACGTTTGATGTTTTGCAGGTAACTATTTTCCGGCTTTCTGCTCCTATATGAATAAACAGGTAGACACAAAACCCTCCTTTGAAGCCCTACTTTTCACATTTCCGCATTTCCGGTTTTTAATTTAAACATTTCTATGGACGAATAACCTAAGACTTCTTATTACCCTTCATTCATAAAACATTTTGCAATTTCCTTTCGCCGACTCTACGAATTGAGGTTATGTTCAACATGACCAATCTATTTTTCCTGCTGTGTTTCGAATCGTTGCGGTAACAAACCCCCAAAACCCGGATGTGTTTTTAATTGTATTTCAATAGTTCCGGTTTTCCGCATTCGTTGCATTGCACATGCAATGGTTGAACTTTCCGGTTGGAAAACGTAAAAAAAATGTCGTAAAGTGTGTTTCATTGCGCGTGGCGCAATGTCATAGCCGGAAAATGTAAGTGTTTTTCGGTGTTCGCTCGACTACGTTCTGTGGTGGGTGCTCAGTGCAATAAGCCGGAAAATATGTGGAAATGTGTTTCGCAGCCCGAGTGGAAATAATCGGCGTGCTTCTGATGTACTCCAAGCGCGCGTTGTGTCTTTGCGCTGATTGCGCGCAATCAATGAATGATTATCGCTCTTTGAATTGAAAACTACGCGTGCAGATACATCAAGTGATGATGAGGATGATGACGATGCTCTTACCTCCGCACATTGTCGACGAACAGCCCGCTAGAGGAGAACGCGCTGGCGAATGCGGCATCGAACAGCGGCGTGTGTTGAGGCACTGGCGAACGAACATAACCAAACAACAATAACAACGGCGGCGGCAACGCGGACAATGCAAACAGTACTTCGTTCAGTAACCACGACGACGACGCGCACTATTTCGTGACGAAACCGTTTCTTCTTGTCCTGTTCGATTGTTTGTCAACGGCACGCAAACGAAGCCACCGTGTTCATCACCGACAACGCACGCTCTAACCGAAAACGACGCTCGCAGCATACTGCACGCCGCTGACACGAGCACCGCCGAGCGACCCGAGCGCGCACACGAAGCCGGCGTGCGCGCATCCGACAAAGCTCGCATCGTCCTCGGCGAGTGTGCGCGCAAAGGAGATGGCATCGGCAACCCCACTCGTCCTGCGTGTGCAGTCAACGTACACGACAACGTCCTCGTGGTCCTTCTCAACGTCGGCGTCGTCCTCATCGATCTCATTTCTCAAATATTGACACGCGATCATGACACACATTATTGTGGCTCGTTATCGATTCGCCAATTGGTATTTATCCCTTGTTCAAATCGCCGACTGCATCCGAGATGTGTCGAGTGCAGACACACATCTGAAATTTCTCATTATTCCGCATCCGGGACGCAAGCTGCATGCGGGGCAAGATTTTAATTTGGCGAAAAGTTCAACTGATGAAAAACTTGCATGTTCTTTCGTATTCCATGAATAGAAAAATGCTATTATTCCAACCGCTCCGTCTGGGGAGCGCGAAAGGATGCCGACTACAAGTGGTGAATTCATGTAAATTGTTTACTTGCAATCTTGCCACCGCCTGAAAATATTAAACGCAATTTCATTTTGGGTTATTGCTTGTGTAGGTAGGTATGTTGTTGGAAATTGTACAAGTGCATCGGACATGGCTATTATGAAATGAGCAAACTCCATTATTTTGCGGTTAATTCAAGGTTAGCTATAGAGCTAGTTTGCGTTGCGGTCGCCCTTTACATGATGCACGCATCTAAAATTAATTAGGCAAATGGACGTGCGCTCAAATCGAATGCGTAAACAGCCAATTTGTCAGTGAACGAGACGTGGTGTGCGGAGTCGTCCAGTGAACAAAGTTGAACAAAGTCAAAGAACTATCGGGAAAAACCTGTTCGATGTGTGCCAATTGGAATGGAAGAGCATTTAAGCAATTCATCCCTAACGATTGGATTGACCGCCTCGATGCATGTGTGACGATGACAAGTGAAAGCTTTTAAGACCCAATGTCAGTCTGTTTGCTTCCGCCAAGACCCGAAGGAAGTTCTCTTTATTTACTTTCTTTTTCCACTCCATGTGATTGCTCGTTATTCCAATCTATTTCTCGACTCATTTTAGACATTTAATGACGCTAGTGTTGTCTTATCATCTAAATAAACGTATTAAATAAATTGTCCTAAATATACTTAAGAAATCTGCAGAAAGCGTGGAAAACAAAAAATTCAATATTTATTGTTGATTTTTGCTTGTTTTTGGTGTTTCGGTAAACTGTTGAATTCTACCTCGGTGTAGATTTTTTCCGGTTTATAAAAATTTTACGTCATAATCGTGAGAGCAAGCTTTTCGTCCAGTTTCAACTATTCGAGCTCAATTGCTTGAAAATTTTTGGCTTTAAATGTATATTTGGAATTCGTTGTTCAGCAGGCTAAATTCAGGCGTGCACTCTTAAGATAAAGGACAAATTCGTGTCCATCTTACCATTCTGTCGCATGTTATATTCAGCAATTGCATTTTCAAACTATTTACTTACTTACGTATATTATTATTTCACCAGCAATTGACTTCAATTAGCCGTATTACTTCTAGGTAAATTTTAAGGTTAAAGACGTCTCTATAAACATTGTATTTCAATATGTCTTAATTATTTCCAATGCTATTTGAAGCTAGTCTTAAAACTATGTTCCAGCTATTACATTTTGCGGTGTATGGTAGTAATAAACTTGTCCGTAACCGGAACAGAACTTGTCGGAAACCGCCACAGATTCTGATTTGATACATCAGACCGCATGGCGAGAATGATTGTAAGGTACTTACGGTTTGGCATCCCATCCTTGATTATCATCAAGGTCCTGTCTGGTCAACCATACAGAATGATATTCCTCTGGTCAACGACGAGCAAAAGAACAACACTGCTGTAGTAGTCTTCATGCATGCCTTGGGTCACTTTGTTTTAAGCACTAGACACTCGCGTAACCGACAACGGATTAACTTTAAATTGTAGTTTATGAACACTGACTGGTGAGACTTCACTTGGTTTAAAGAACAAACACGTACGGGTGATTAATATTAATTAATCAAGTAAATACTTAAAATTTACATACATGGTGCAATGTATGCGATACTAAAATGACCGATATACTGACTTTGAAGCAGCTGATAACAGATCGGTTGCTTACGTCCGACGAAACGAATTCGTACATGTTAGAAAACGGCCGAGTATTTGCGACGACCTAACGCAGGCAAAATATAATACCAATGCATTTCTCGTGTTCGTGTGATCAAAAACTGACACTAATGCAATTTCTCTCCGGCTGTGTGAAACGTATGTAGTTGAGTTCTCAAAGCTCTAATATTCATGCATATTTTCTTCTCTCTTTCTCTGCTAAACAAAGCAGTTTATAAACTAAAATAAAAAAACGTGAAAATCGGTGGAAAATTATTGTAAAATCAAGATAATAACTGATATTAATCGTCGATTAACAATAAAAATAGTAAAAAATGTTGTAATTTTAATAGAATTTTCATTATTGGCACATTCACTCGTTCCACTCATTTCTAAAATGCAATGTACCTATACTTAATAAAACAAATTAAAAATCTTCAGAATACAAAGAAGTACTAATTAGATTTTGTAAGGACCACTTCTTAAAAGTCAAATGAAAATAACGAATAATGCATTTCTCGTGTTCGTGTGATCAAAAACTGACGCTAATGCAATTTCTCTCCGTCCGTGTGAAACGTATGTAGTTGAGTTCTCAAAGCTCTAATATTCATGCATATTTTCTTCTTTCTCTCTCTCTCTGCTAAACAAAGCAGTTTATAAACTAAAGTGAAAAAACGTGATTATCGGTGGAAAATTATTGTAAAATTAAGATAATAACTGATATTAATCGTCGATTAACAATAAAAATAGTAAAAAATGTTGTAATTTTAATAGAACTTTCATTATTGGCACATTCACTCATTCCACTCATTTCTAAAATGCAATGTACCTATACTTAATAAAGCAAATTAAAAATCTTGAGAATACAAAGAAGTACTACTTAGATTTTATAAGGACCACTTCTTAAAAGTCTAATGAAAATAACGAATAAAATCACGACCAAAAATTGAAATATTCGATTAAATATAAATTCTTTAATCTAAATAAATTTAACAAAAATAATTTAAGTTTCTCTTCCATTGCAAGAAATACACAGATGTAACTTATACAATTTCCTGTGAATTCTACTACTTCTACTATAGTATTTCCGCTTTTTTATGCTTTTGCGACATGCCCTTAATAACGAGCTCTTCCTTTTTTGTTACAGCTTCGGCAGATACGTAAAGCGCGCAACAATGTGCGTGTGAGATTGGCACGAGCTGATAATATCGATATTATTCGAAATTTATTGCTAAATTCATATAGCACACAATGCACGTCAACGTAATGTGCGTTTCCCGTCCGCATCCCGAAAAATTATTGTGGCAATTACACGCACGTGTGCACGTGTCCCTTACGAAAACAATGCCCCATTATATATCTTTCGATATTGTTCATATAATTAGCCCATTATTTCAAAATGCCATCCAATCTCAAAACACACGTTTTACTTATAAAATTATAAATAATAAAATCACACATTCCCGTGTTATGTAGACACTCTGTATACAGCTTACTGAAATTGATCTACTTATGATGTAAGACTGAGTGTAATTAAGGATGAGACAAAAATAGAAGGCTTAAATAAACAAGACGTAACCTAAAAATAACATTTCTATTTTCATTTCTAGCAAGTACTTCAATTAATTGCGATTTGTAATTTAAATTTAAAATGTAGTTACACAACTTTAATAATGATTTTCCTGATATGAAAACACATTACAACTTTGTCCTGCAAAAGCAGCCATCGATGTGAAACTCAAACGCGGCGAGTAACAATGCATTGAAGCAGTTGGAAAACTTGGAAAGCTATTCAAGCCAATAACTTAAGAATCAAAGCAGCAAAGCAGTAAAATCTTCGACTTCGATTGGAAATTCATGTAATTAATGACGTAAAGCGTACTAAAATGTACAATTTCAAGTCGATAACGAAAAGAAAATACATTAAAACCAATTAAATTCGAATGACACGCTTTATCAAATGTCAAATGTCACTTTATGCATTAATTTGTATCTAACATTGGCCGTTTGATAATTGTAAAAAACAGTCGACCAGCGCACAATGATGATAATGCTAACAATATTGAGCTGTTATGTCACGAAACATCAATCATTATTATGCAGGATGCGGCCAACAAGGATGAAACGTCACTGAAGACGTCATCGATTAAAATTGCCCTTCTAATGTTGCCTGCCTCCTCGGCCGATGCGATTCAAAGTGCTTTTAGCTGCAATTGAATTACGTCCATTAATTATTCGTGATGCATCATTGCATTGAGGTTGATAGTTGGCTACTTATTCCGAATGAAATATTAATAGTTTAATTATTTAATTAACCACTTTCCATCCGATCTTAAAATAAGCACCACTTATTACGTATTAATAGAATTAATTAATTTCCAATCAGACTCCTCTCAGTTGCAAAGTAATATACAAAAAAATAGAGAAAATATTGCATTTTTAAGCATGAAAATTCGTGAATTTGGAACAAGGACGATACAAATCGAAGTCGAACTGTCAAGACATAAAAAAAGAACATCGATAGAGCCGCCGTTTAAATTAATCAATATTACTCCCAACCAGTGGATCTCAAACCAGCGAATATTGTCATTCGGAGGCGGTGAAATTAACCGTTAAAATAAGAACAAACTTTTTTATTTGAATTGTAGATAGGATGTTTGTTCTTTTTTAGAAAGTTTGAGAACCACTGATCTAAACGCATCGTATTAGAAGGCACGCCAACCGCCATGGGGGCAGCAATAATAATAATAACAACAACAATAACAACACGACAACATCGGCAGACTGACCGTATCGACGAATTGAGGCGGCGAAGGAACGTCCACGTCCACGTCTAATTGAAAAAAATCAATAATTGTGTTTGTGTGCCATGTGAAAGGAGGCGGCAAGACATGCTCAAACGAAATGGAATATTGAAATATGTATGTGTAAATAGATAAAGCCGACATATTCATTCCGCATGCTATGAATTCAACGCTTTAGCTCTTCTCCCTTAATGCTTTTAGTTTTATAACTTCATCTATTACATATTCGTCGGGCAAATATGATTAAACGGTGCATAGAGTTAATCATAAAATATCGTTTTATGAATGCTAATTTTTTTATTATTCAACTGCATCCAATACTAAATGGTATTTTACGATCTTTAAACGCCTTAGAAAACTCATTAATACCTTAATAATTATATGTTTTTTAAAAATAATGAAGAAGAAAGCATTATGAATTATATTTCGTTTGGGAATAAATATTTTATACGTTTCAGATTTCATTTTACATGACATGCATTTTAAATGCGTTTCGCTGTAAACCGGAAAATCTTGACTGAAGTCTTAATAAAACAATAATAACATGCTATTATAGGGGGATTTGAATACAAAGATGCAATAAATATGTCATGAATGATTTGAATAAATATAGAGTAACAATATTGCTTTTACAATTTTATTAACGTTGACATCAACGTGGATGTTATCACATCGTTTCATGCATACAAAAGTTATAGATTTTTTATAGCATGAATTAATAATTTAAATTTACACATGTTCAAAACCACCTCGTATAAAATTGATTCTTGTAGATACACAATTTAAATTTACAATAAATTTGCAAACTTTAATAATTGAGCAATTTCTTTGCCAATAGCTCAGTATATACAACAAGATAATTGAAATCAATTGGTTATTGATCGAAAAATTATTTAATATTTATCAAGTTAAATTGCCAATGCAACCCCGATGGATGTCAAATTACGTTCATGACTTGTTATTTTACAACTTGGTGTTCAACATGAGAACGCTAGGTCACTTTTAAGGAAATCGTTAGTCTTCCAAGCGCATGTCATTAAATATTTATGATATTCGCTGCCAAATAATGTCGAAGTAATTTATGTAAACTCCCCCCTACGATACCTCCTCCGCCATCTACCATCAAAATCCCGAAGCAAAATTACAGGAAAATTCGCATTCGAAGAAATTTTGTATATTTTTATATAATTGTTTTACAATAAACATTTCTGTGAAATTTAGACAATTAGCAATTAAGCAACAATTTTATTCCATATTAAATAGTTGAATTTTTGGTTAAAATAAATGATAATTGTTAGAATGTCATATTTAGTGACATCTATCGTTTTAAGGAAATCCGTGACATCAATAAATATTGTGAATATTGCACAAGCTTTAAAAGTTTCATCGAAAACAAGCTAAACATGTTTAATCACGAACACAAATCGTATTTAATTGCATGTCAAAGAATGTAGTTTCCTGCATGCAAGCGGGCGAATGCAATTGTTTGGCGTCGCATACATGTGGAAACTTCCTATTTCCTATTGATTTTCGAACGCGTGCAACAATAATAGTGTAATGGTGAAGAGCTCGTCGGCATGACAACGCTTTCCGCAACATTGACGGTGACGTCAGGCGCGTAGGGCGCACGCGCCGCAACGCAGGATTGCGTCGGCGGCGGCGGCGGCGCGGATCGGCAGCGTTCGTGCGGCGGCCTTTCAAATCATCGTCGGTGCGCTGCGCCGCGGCGCCAAACGGCAGTTATCCGGACGCTGGCTGCGCGACGAGTGCAAAAAGGAGAGACGCAGGACAATTTGTACATACTCTCTTTCCATTTGTCACCCACGAAACAAATTCGCCGCCGACAAGGGGCGAGCGTGCGTCGCGGCCACACCGAACGGCAGCAGCAAGCAGCAAGCGGCAACACGTCCATAGATCCTCTAAGCGCGCTTTTCACTTTCCGTTCTTCGCGTTGCATAATTTTTTCCGGCGGATCGCGTGACTGCGTGTGCGATGCCTTCTGGCGCGAGCGGTGGCGGCGGCGGCGGCGACGGCATGTGCCTGCATAATTGATAAAAGCCTGCAGAGAGAGAGACAACATCGCCGCCCCTCTCCGGCGCGAGCGCGCTAAGCCCCCCTCCGAGTCGCGGCAGCAGCTGCGGGCGAGCAGTACAGCACCCCCGTGACTTGGTGCGCTCCGGCGGTGTGGTTGCAAAGATGGAAGTCGCAGTCTGAGGAGTGTGTGTTTGAGAAAATGGCGCTCGCTGCACCAGCCCCCCAACAACAACAACAACAACAACATCAACAACAACCACAACGGCAGCAGCGACAAGTTGTGCAGCAGGGCGCGCGCGTGTGATTTCAACAACAACACAAAGTAGAAGAAGAAGAAGAAGAAGAAGAAGTCGAAGAAGTCGAAGTAGCCACGAGCGTAGAGTGTTGTATCCTGTCGTCGTCCTTGTACGCGCGCGCTCTCATCTCGGCGATGCCCCCGGAGCGCGGACGCGAGTGCTACGTTCCGTTAACATGTGCCGCACTGTGCTACCCGCCGACGACGCGAGCCCGAGTTTTCCGCAGCGTTTGTGTGCACGACAACTAGCAATAAATGAAGACTAATATCCCACATGATTTTTCAAGGACATATATTCATAACAAAGAAAGTTGATGTAAGTACCCCAAACCCCCCATACTCCATCCATGTCGGGTGGGCACACCCCAGAAAATCGCATCATTCGCCAAAAGTCATCATCGCACCACCAAGTGCATTCGCGCTGCTGCAGAAACGGGCGCTTTCACGTCTCTTCACTTTTGTGGGTCATTCCTTGTTATCGATTTGTTCTGTCGCATACGCGCTCCGTACGAGCGGCGGCGGCGGTGGCGGTGGCGGCAG